>PVKS010036889.1:0-19023 GCA_004027875.1 Aplodontia rufa
TATTTGTTTCAAATAATTAAAAATAAAAAATGGAAATTAAGCCCCTCTTATCTATTTCCTTTCTTTTTACCTAGGTTTATAAAATGTCAATTAAATTTAGTATTTAAAATTCCCATTAAGCTTTATTCTTTAGTTTTATTAAATACATCTATATTCACAAATTCATCTATATTCACAATATTATATATTATTGATTTACAAATTTAAAATGTAATTGATAATGACATCACATAGTAACATTATACAGCATACATTTTCTAGTGTATAGTATGTTTCTAAGGCCTAACCATATGACTTCATTAATTTTAAACGATATATAGAAACCCATTACAATAAAGCACAATAATTTGTTGGTCTGTTTTTCTGTTTATGGTGATTTAATTTCCTTCAATTTTTTTATTATTAAAAAGACTGCTGTGAGATTCTCTTTCTTTGAAATACTTACTCTTTCACACAGTAGTTATCTAAAGTAAACAGCATCATATATCCCTTTTATATTTCTGTACCTTTCTTCATTTTATTCCTACCGATTTCCAAATTTGTTATCAATTTTTTATTTAATTATTTAATTTTCTTTTATGGTCTCCCCTTTTGAATATAAGGTGCATTTACTGTGAATAGCACAGTTCCAATCACATATAAAGCATGGATTTTATGAGTATACAAATATTTGCTTCTAATGACTTAGCTAAAATATTGTTACCAAGAGACTGTAGACAAAATCTTTCACTTACCCTATATGTAAAATTATATTATTTGTATCTTTGTTTTCAATTTACCTTCACTTGAAAATTTCATGGGAGAAGGAAAATTATATTTTGTAATATTTTGTAAGATTGAATGAAAAAATTAATTTTATGAATGAATGAATTTAAAAATATGACCATATTCTAAGAAAAGTGTGATATATAGTATGATATGGAATATGCTATAGATATCCCATTATGTCTTTTATTTGTCTTTTGATTTCATTATAATCAACAGAATAAAAGTCTCTCAGTATAAACCATTGTAACAATTACTCTGTTTTTTAATGAGAGAGAGGCAGTGAGCAGAGAAAAAGAGAATTAACTTAATTTAGTTTTTATGTGGCTTTCATTGCTCTCACACTTAGTTGTGTACATAGTGCTGGGGTTCTAAACCACGTCCTCGTGTGTGCCAGGCAAGTGCTGGAACTCCTGAGCCAGTACTACCGCCCCAACAATTACTTTTATGAAAAGTGCTTTATTTCTTTAGCCTTCAGCTTTTACCCTAACATCTGTTATATTCTGCATTTCACAACTTGTGTGAGTAATAGTCATTCATTCACTTTCTTCCTTTCTACTTCATACCCTGTATGATTTATATCCAAACATACTGTTATATTTTCTTTCTATTTGAGGTGTACTAATATCAAATCCTGCTTCTGCTAGTGTATTTTTCCCTTTTATTCCCCCATTCTTTAGGATGATATCTTGGTCTAGATCAAATACAATCTTACTAGTTTTTAGTCAAATTTCAATTGGTCCATACAAACAAATCTATAATGCACTGCAAAGTATTATGTGCCATGTTTACTTGTGAATCCAACAAAAAGCAATTTACGACTTTAATGTTGTACAGTTCATGAGAACTCAAATGCATTTCCTTAATAATCAACATATCTAATTTCATAATGCTTTGTCTCTGTATTTAATATTGTAATACTTGAAAGTTATTTCTGGGAATTTCAGATCCTTGGAATTCCTTAAGATACTTCAGATTAGGGGTCTTCTGCTATTTCTCATTAATTGTTAGGTCAGAAATTAAATCTAGTGTTACATGAACAGTGTGCCTGAGACTTGGTTTTAGACTTTAAATGATTCCTGTACAGTTTGAGAAAGGTTGAAGTCTATAGGAAAATCAACCTTCTATCCATGGGCAACAAGTCTCTTTGCCTATGAAGAGAAAGCTTAAAAATTTTATTGCCATGGTACCATTTGGCATTCTGGTAAATACTTTGCAACTCTTATCAGAATAATGTTTTAAGTATATGCAATAGATTACATGGAATTACAAAGGAAACCATTTAAATAGAAATACAGTTATTCGAGAATTTTAAAAATTTTGTGATGCAATTATGAAACTATATATATATGCTATGCATTGATTCATTAAATACCAATGCCAATTGAAAGTAGTGATAAATTTATATATTATTTCATGCTCTTTCATGCAACAAGTATAAAGTGAAATGATGTTATTTTTTACTTCTTTTTTTAGGAGAGAGAGGGACAGGAAGAGAGAGAGAGAGAAAGAGGGAATTAATTTTATTTAGTTTTTCATATGACTTTCTTTGCTCTGACACTTCATTATATACATGATGTTGGGGTTCAAGCCCACACACTCACACGGTGCCAGGAAAGTGCTGTAATTGCTGAGCCACCACTCCAGCCCCAATATTTATGATTTCAACTGGTGACAATATCATAAAACTACTAATACTATTATGATTGCTTACATCAATAATTTAGAGAGATGCTAAAGTTTGAGTTAGTAAAAGAATGCAATTGTTTTTTCACATTCAACTATTCATATCCCTGAAATTTCCCGAGATTAAGAAACTTTTTTAAGGGATCCCAGAAGAATGATTCAATCATGTCTACGCTGTGACAAAACTATTCTTCCTGAGAGAAAGAAGATAAATCTACCTCAATATAATGTTTTTAATTACTTTCATAAAAGATAATCTGCAGAGAAATGAAAAAGGACACAATGACACAATTGTCATGACAGAATGTCTCTGATATTTAATAAAGCATCAATTTGATTTCCTTGAGGATATGAAGGATATACTGAATAGGAACTCTTTGCATTAAAAATGAGAGTTAATCAAATTCTTAATTAACCTAACTTCCTTCTTTCCCGGAAACCCAAATTACACCCAAGGAAGCAAACACCAGGGAGCAGCCATAAATTTTTTTTATTCAATTTTCAGAATAAATATTCTAATTTCAGTCAGTTCATGTTTCAATAATTTTTAAAAAATCAGAACAGAAAATAAATATAGCAATATTTGCATTTTTCCCATGGAAATAGGAACAGAAATTGGGAACTATTTCTTAATATCCTCATTACGTTTCTAATTAACAACTAGAAGATTAAATGTGGTTCCAAAATCAATCACTTCAAATGCCAGAACCAGAAAACTAAGTACCTAATAAGGTCACTAAGTTGCACAAGGTTTAGCTACATTGCCTTTATGACTTACATGCATATTTATTTAAGTTTATAATTTTAAAAAATTCTCCTGAGAGGAGGTGTGTTAAAATTTTAGCAGATTTATCCCAGTTAAATGAGTCCTGGTGGGAAATAGCACAGAGGTTATTGGTTTATTGGCATTGACCATAAATTTAGCATATCTTTATTGATTAAATTATTCCAGGAAAATATGTTTTAACATGGAAATGGGTAGACAGAGTTGTACTCAAAGTTTAATAAAACACTTTCTACATATCCAGCAAACATTTAAAAAACAATTTAAAGATACAATTAATTGAAGTAATAATGTGATCTTCTATTTCATTTGCAGTTCTCAAAATAAAAGTAAAGTAATCTGAGAAAAAGTTTATTTTCACAGATTGTATTTACATCTGCATAGTTTTTAATAACAGAAAGCCAATAAAAAGCATATTCACCTTTGATAATGCTAACTCATATTCTCTATGTTTTAATATAAAATCTTATCTTGAAATCACTTTTTTTTCTTCTGTTTTTACAAACTCTTGGTATAATTTCATTTTCTATTAATTTTATGTTTTTAGGGGTTCCTCAAAAGATAATCCCCCTATCAAGTAACCTGGAATTTCATAGTTTTTCTTGAAGTATACTCTCAAGATTTTATTATACATTTTCCATTATCAAAGAAGTTTAGATGATTATTTGTAAAGTACATTTGATTGCACTACAGAAAAACTTCTAAGATTTAAATTTAAAAATAAATACTATTTTTACAGAAGGAGGGATATGACATGTACCTCTTCATTACTTACTGAAAATGAGAATTATGAAAAAAATATGTTCAAAGAAGTTCAAGGAACTTTTATCATAGTATTTTTAGTATAGTGTAGTGATTATGAACACAAAGACATAAATTATACTGTATGGGTTTGAAATATCTCTCTGCCATTAATATCAATGCTAGATTGAACAAATAACAATCATTTTCTATATCAATAATTCCATCCATAAATTAAGGGTAATGGAAGTACCTACCTAATTTGTTGAAAATGATGTGAGCTTATACATGCAAAATTCTTAATGCAAAGTAAGTACACGATGAAATTATCGTAAGTAATAATTTTATTATTATTTAGTTTGGCCTAAAATACAGCTACCAAAGCAGAGACTATTAACAGTTTTCCTTTCATAAAGATAACAGGTGCTTTTTGGTTTTTAGAAAATGAAACAGATTAACAAATTAATTATTTAATTATACCTTAAAGAGTTGAATAATTATGTGGCTTCCTTGTGGACTGTGACACTGATTTAAGTTAAGCTAATATTATTTATATTGAGAGAGGGAAAAATGCAGCATGAGGTTCTGACAATGCAGGATTTGTAAAGAATCAGAGAAGTAAAGAAAATAGAAGTCGTGTCCAAGTATTGGATGATTGTTGATATGTCATATGAAAATGCTCTAAATTCAGTTCAAAAGGTAAAAGTGATTTCCTCATAAAGTCTTAAATATGTCAGAACAGGAAAATATTATTCTCCTGATGTTATTTGTGGAAGATATTTAGTGTCATTCATCAGCAGCAAAGGGCATCTGTAAGGAAAACACAGAAATTAATACAAGATTTGGAGCAAAATTAAGTAAAGGAAGGGGTTAAATAAATGGCTGAGAGAGAAAAAAAGTAGAAAACAAGAAAGGAGTGAATGTTGTTAAATTTCTTTTTCTTTCTGTAGAAATTAAAAGAGGACAAAAATATTGAAGGAGCTATGGAGGGATAGTATTATTTGATACATTGTGATAAGTTTGCAATAAAGTTCTTTTACACACATGACTGAAAGTAAGTACACAGACAGTTTCTTTTGGGTTTGATTCATTTCAAAATTAATTGTGTTGTAATTGCATATGGCATGCATTATGCTGATTATAATTATAATTGGTTTAATATGAGTTTTATTTATAGCTATTCCAATTCCTATGTGTAAGAAATTAATATGATTGTCAGATCAGTAGAGGAATGAGAATGATACTTGAAAATACATGAAGAAAAATGAACAGGAATATTAGAAAATCCTGGATGATTGTTCTACTGAGCATGTGGGGTATATATTTTCTTCAGTGATTCAATACTCTCATAAATATATAAAAATAGGTGAAAGTTTCTTTTGAATAACACAGCCATTTACAAAGAAATATCATGGCAATATGAATCTGTTACATTGTCAGATATTTATTATTTAGGTATTGTATTAGTAAGTCTTCTCCAGAGAAATAGAAAACACGCATACACACACACACACAAACACACACACACACACGTATACACACATGCACACATGCTCAAAAGGTGAGAGAGAGAGAGGGTGTTATTATGGAGAATGACTGGTGGTCCACGTGCTTATGGTTGCTAAGAAATTCTTCTATACTGTTTGCAAGATGGAGAACCAGAAAGGCCAGTGTGATTCAGTTCAAAACTACAAGTGAGAGAACTGGGTGAGTAGGTGGCATAATTTTTAGGCCTGAGGTCAAAGCAGAAGTGATTCTAAAGTAAGTCCCTGAGTCTGAAGACCAGAGAATATTGGGGGTTTAAGAGAATAAGAATGAATTAGCCTTTTCTCTGGTTTTTTTCTTCTGTTCAAGTCTGCAGGGAATTTGATGATGTCTATGTACATTGGTCATGGTGGATGTTCTTTATTCAGTTTACTTATTCAAATGCCAATCTTATCCAGAAACACTGTAACAGACACAATCAGAAAAAAGTGTTTTACACAAGCTAGATATCCATTAACATACATTGGCATATGGCATTAACATCACAAGAAGAGAGATGAATTGGCTTGAAAATGGGACTGGTATATAGATTCTCTAATGTGAATTAAAAAGTAATTGAAATGTACAGTTTCATCTTTAATAATATTCATTTAAAAGACTGATTTCTGTGAAAATATATCAGATAAAAATCTATATGATAGGAGATATTCATATCAATTTCCAGCAATCAAGCTGTATATTAAAAATGATGCTCACAACTGAATCAATATTAAGAAATTTCCCTGAAAAGAAAAAAAAATAAAATTTGACATTATTGAGTTTGCAACATTTTATAAAAAGGAGAGTAAAATTTTTGATTCTATAAAAATAGTATGTGATAAATTGTAAGTCTGATCATCCATTTTCAAAATGCAGTCTTAAAGTTCCCATATAAAAGGAAGCCATCCTAAGTCAGGGAACCATGAGGCTAGGACTAATCCATGTTTAAAACTCCCCAAAATGTGTCTCCTTACACCTGGAAGCACCACCCACTTCCTGTACTCCACCTACCTTCTTTGACCTTCCATACCTGGCCCTATCCAATCTTGGCCAATAATGTAGATTATACCCCTTGTGCTCCCCCAATCATAGTGAAAAGCAGGAATACATAAGACTGGGGATAAATACCCATAGATTTCCATTTCACATGTGTGTGCTTCATAACACACCCAATTGAAAGTCCACCATCTCATGGGAGTAAAAATCTGCCTTGATTACCCATCTTTGACCATGTCTTTATTTTACAGCATGCCCAGGATTTCTGATATTTTGGTACACCATGTGGGGCTCTGTAAGTCACCAGGGGGATCATGAGACTCCTTCTCCTAAGGGGAGATGTTTTCCACTGTCTCATTATGGTGGCCTTGCAGGTGGGGAGCAGTGGCAACTACCAAGGTTAATATGACCTGATGGAGGTCAAAGGTGGATGAACTATGCAAGGAGCCAACACTGTGAATTTCAAATAATCTTGTGCATAAACCAATGGTGCGAAAATCATTTTATTAAACTCGAGGGGAATTGGGAACTGTTTGAGTCCTGACAGAAGGTGTTCAGGACACAACCGGTAGGACAACTGTTTGGTGCAGCCCTGCCTACCTGATGCCCGTATTCCTGTTGTGGAATGTTCGAGTTATGCCTGACAGCACTCAGGACATGAGCACTAAGACCCTCCTCCAGAGCAGCCCAGCTCAGAAACAACCATGGATGATTCGCCACCTGGAGCAACCCTGCCTACCTGATGCCCAGTGGTCCTGTTGGGGCCTATTTTAATCTCACAGGAAGACAATCAGGGCAAGATTGGTAGGCTCTCTGTAAGGAGCAGCCCTGCTGAGGACCAACCAGGGGAGATACCCTGCCTACCTAAAACCCGTGTTCCTGTTGGGGCCTGTTTGAGTCCCACAGGAAGACACTCAGGACACACAAGTATGATCCCCTTCTAAACATCCTTACTCAGGACCAACCAGGGAGATTCAAAACCTGGAGCAGCCCTTCCTACCAGACATTCTGTTTGCCTGTTTGGGGCTATTTCAGGCCCTGTGGAAGGTGCTCAGGACACAACCACTAGGAATCATGTTCAGAGCAGTCTTGCTCAGGACCAAGCAGGGAAGATTGCCTGCCTAGAGAAGCCCTTCCCCCACCTGACAGTGTTCCTAATGGAGACTCTTTGATTCCTATAGGAAGGTGCTCAAGAGACTTTTAGGACCCCCCTATCTGAAGCAGTCCTGCTCAAGACCAACCTGGAGCAGCATGTCTAATTGGCATCCCGTGTTCTGGTTGGAGACTGAATCCTGCTGGAAGGTGCTCAGGAGACCACCATTAGGACCCCTATCTGAGAAACCTTGCTCAAGATCAACCAGGGGAGGACTCTTGCCTGGAGCCACCCTGCCTACCTATGCCCTGTGTTCCTCTTAGGGCCTATTTGAGTCCAGCCAGAAGGTAGGTATACATTTTGGTAGGTTCAGATTTACAAACTTGAGCCTGGAATCAAAAGGTAATGCAACATGAAGAAAAAAATCTGGAGAAATGCCTACCTTTCCCTCAGAAAATCTCAATTCAGAGATACACAAGAAGCTCTTCAAAATGAATCAAACAAGGAAAAGTTCACCATAAATTCACAACTCCCCCACAAAGGATGCCACAGATAGAGGTCCAGATGAAAACATTGAAAATATTATCCATGATCTCATTGCTAAAAGTAACAATGAGCTAAAAGAAGATATAATGAAGGGATTAAGTGAAAAACTCAAGAGATTGAAAATCCTGTTATGAAAGAAATAGACATATTCAAAAAGGAAGTAACAGAGCTAAAATTTGCAGTCAATGACATGAGAGGAACCATGGAAGAAATTAATAATAGATTAGCTGCTATAGAAAACAGAACAGCAGCTCTAGAAGAAAGAACTTCTGACAATGAAGATGGGCTGAACAAACTAGACCACACGAATGACAAAAAGAAAGAAACGTCAAAGAACATGAACAAAATTTTACAAATGTCTGGGATGAATGAAAAGAAACAATCTAAGAATAATTGGTATACTGGAAGAAATTTAAACACAAATGAATGGGATACAGAATGTACTGAAGGAATTGCTAAAGGAAATGTTTCCCATATGAAAATAGAGGCAGATATGATCATCCAGGAAGCTTATAGGACACAAAATAGGCCTAATCAAATGAGAAGCTCACCAAGACATATCATATTCAAAATGCACAACAGGAAAATCAAGGAAAGAACATTGAAAGAGGCAAGAGAGAAACTCCAAATCACATTCAGAGGCAATCCAATCAGAATCACATCTGACTTTTCAGTTTAGACACTGGAAGTGAGAATATCAAGGAAGGAGATCTTTAAATTCCTGAATGAACACAACATGCAGCCAAGAATACTATACCCAGCAAAATGCAACTTCATATTTGAGGGGGAAATAAGAACTTGTCATGATAAGAACAAAATTGCAGCATTCTTGAACAGAAAGCCAGCATTACAAAGAATTCTCAAAGATAAACTCCAGATACAAGTACAGTCTAATATTCCTCAAAATCCACAGAGTAAATTCAAAAATGCTATAAATTAAACAACTATCAAAGCACAGAGCATACTAACAAAACACAATGAATATGAACTACAACCAAATAACAAACCTAACACTGAATGTGAATGGTCTCAACACACCAATCAAAAGATGAAGATTAAAAGACTGAATCAAAAACAAAATCCAACAATAAGCCGCTTACAGGAAACCCAATTTACAGCCAAAGACACTCACAGATTATGGGTGAAAGGATGGAAAAAAAATCTACCAGGCACATGGCCCAAGAAAGAAAGATGAAGTTGCAATTCTTTTACTCAACAAAGTGGATTTCAAGCATAAATTTATCAAAAGAGACAAAGAAGGCCACAACATCCTATTAAAGGGAAAAATACAACTGGAAGAAATAATGATAATAAATATATACTTTCCAAATACCAATGAGAAATTATGTGAAAAAATTACTCCAAGATGTAAAACCACTCATGGAACTCAACAAAATAGTACTGGGAGACAGTAATATTTCTCTGTCACCACTAGAAAGATCATCAAAGCAAAGAAATAATAAAGAGATCTCCAGTCTAAACAACACCATAAATCAAGTAGACTTAACAGATACCTGCAACATATTCCACCCCAAATTGGGAGAGTATACCTTCTTCTCAGCAGCACATGCATCCTTCTCCAAACTAGATCATATTCTAGTTCACAAAGGAAATATCAGCAAATATAAAAAAGTAGATATTATTCCATGTATTCTATCAGACCATGATGCCATGATGACATAATTAATAGCAAAAACCATGGCACAAAATACACATATATGTGGAGATTGAATAACACCCTATTAAAATAAGAATGGGTCCAAGAAGACATGAAACAGTAATTAATGAATTCTTGGAAGAGAATCAGAATGAACCCACAACATATCGAAACCTCTAGGACAGCATGAAAGCATTCTTAAGGGAAATTTTATTGCACTGAGTGTTCACATTAAGAATCAGGAGAGATCCCTAACAAATAAACTTATGCACCAACTCAAATCTCTACAAAAGGAGGAACAATCTAATCCCAAAGCCAGCATAAGACAGGAAATAATTAAGGCCAAAGCTGAAATTAACAAAATGGAGAAAAAAAACAACAGAAATAATTGACAAAACAAAGAGCTGGTTCTTCAAAAAATGAATAGAATTGACGGACTCCTTGCTAATCTAACTAAAAGAAGGAAAGAATCAAAGCAAATAAAAAAAATCACCAAAGAAGATGGGGTGATCATCACTGACCCCTTGAAATCAAACAAATTATCAGAACATATTTTGAAAAACTATACTCCTCTAAGTCAGATAATCTGGATGACAAGGACAAATTTCTACACACGTACAACCTTACCAAATCAACTCAGGAAATCCTAAACAGCCAAATATGAGGCACCAAAATCCATACAGCAATTAAAAGTCTTCCAAAGAAGAAAAGCCCAGGACCTGATGGATTTTACAATGAGTGTAACCACACTTTTGAAGAACCAGTAATACCTCTCCTTATGAAGCTATTCCAACATTTGAGAAAGAGGGAACTCTCCCAAACACTTTTTATGAAGCAACCATAACTCTGATACTGAAACCCAACAAAGACACATCAAGAAAAGAAAACTACAGACTAGTATCTCTCATGAATATCAATGCAAAATCCTTAAAAAGGTTCTTACAATCTGCATTAAAAATAATCAAGTATATAATTCATCATGATAAAGTGGGCTTCATTCCAGGTGTGCAAGGCTGGTTCAACATATGCAAATCGTTCAATATGATTCATCAAATAGAATTAAACTCAATAACCATATGATCATCTCAATAAATGCAGAAAAGGCCTTTGATAAAATTCAACACCCAATTATGCTCAAAACTCTAGAGAAAATAGGGATCAAAGAAACTTACCTTGGGGTTGGGGATTTAGCTCAGTGGCACAGTGATTGCCTAGCATGCACAAGGCCTCAGCGCTGAAAAAAAGAGAAACTTATCAACTTTGTAAAGGCCATATATGCCAAACCCTCAGGTAGTATAATACTAAGTAGAGAAACTTGAAAGCATTTCCACTGAAATCAGGAACAAGGTAAGGCTGCCTGCTTTCACCATTTTTATTCAATACAGTCCTCCAGACCCTGGCTGGGGCAATGAGAAAAGTGAATGAAATCAAAGCAATAAGAATAGGAAGGGAAGAAGTCAAAGTATCCTTTTTTGCTGATGTCATGATTCTATATCTGAAAGATCCAAAAAACTCCACCAGAAAACTGCTAGAGTAAATAAACAGATTTGGCAAAGTAGCAGGCTACAAGATCAACAACCATAAATCAATAACTTTCCCATATGCCAACAATATGAAGGCAGAAGAAGAAATTAAGAAATTGATACCATTCACAATATCCTCTAAAAGTATAAAATACTTGAGAATTAATCTAACAAAAGAAGTAAAAGACCTCTACAAGGAAAATTATTGAACATTGGAAACAGAAATTTCACAAGACCTGAGAATGGAAAGATGCTCCATGCTCTTGGTTAGGCAGAATTAATATAATCAAAATGAACATTCTGCCAAAAGCTCTATACAGATTCAATGCAATCCCCATCAAGATTCCCAATGCCATTCTTTGCATATATAGAAAAAGCAATTCTCAAATTCATACAAAATAAGAAGCCCAGAATAGCAAAATATTATTAAGCAAGAAAAATGAAAGAGGAGGTTTTGCAATACAGAGCTCTAGTATTAAAAGCAGCATGGTACTGCTATTAAAATAGGAATGAAAACCAATGGAATAGAATAGAAGACTCTGAGACAAACCCACAAATCTTTAAACATCTGATCTTTGACAAAGGGGGTCAAAATGTAACATGGAGGTGAGACAGCCTTTTGAACAATTTGTGCTGGACAAACTGATCAGCCTATTGCAGAGAATTGAAAGTAGATCCTTATCTCCCACCTTTCACAAAAATTAAATCTAAATGAATCAAAGAATTAGGAATTAAATGAGGTACCATAAAATTACTACAAGAAAAATTAGGACCAACAGTCCAGCATATGGGAGTTGGTAACCACTTCTTCAACAAGGATCTTAAAGTGAAGGAATTACAGTCAAAAATCAATGAGTGGTATGCCATTAAACTAAAAAGTTTCTGTACAGCCAAGGAAATAATCAAAACAGTGAAGAGACAAAGTGTAGAATGAGAGAGAATCATGGCCTGTGATCTCTCTGACAGGGCACTAATATACAAAATTTACAAAGAAAACAAAAAATCAATAACAAAAACACAAGCAATCAAATTAATAAATGGGCCCCAGAGCTAAACAGAAACTTCTCAACAGAGGACATTGAAAAAGCCAATGAATACATGAGAAAGTATTCTAAATTCCTCTCAATCAGAGAAATGCAAAGCAAAACTACATTAAAATTTCACCTCACTCCAATCAGACTGGCAAGGATGAATAATACAAACAATTACAAATTATGGAGGTGTTGTGGGGAGATAGGAACACTAGCACACTTTTGGTGGCATTGCAGACTGGTCCATCTGCTCTGGAAAGCAGTTTGGAGACTTCTCAAAATTTAGGGTTGTATCCACCATATATGACCCAGCTATCCCACTTCTGGTTATTTTCTCAGAGGAGTTAGAATCAGCACATTACAGTGACACAACAAAATCCATGTTCCAAGCAGCTCAGTTTACAATAGCTAAATTATGGAACCAACCAAATGCCCCTCACTGGATGAATGGATCCAAAATCTCTGATTATATATATATATATATATATATATATATATATATACACACACACACACACACAAACACACACACACACACACACACAAAATGGAGTTCTACTCAGCTATCAGAAATGATGATATTGTATCTATTGAAGGTAAATGCATGGCACTGGAAGAAATCATGCTGAGTGAAGTTAGACAAACACAGAGAGTCAAGGGGCAAGTGGTTTCCCTTATTTGTGGAGGCTAGACCTAAACTCAGGCTTGGAAGTAAGGTAGACAAACTCTTATATTAGATTCATAGAAAAAAATGCAAAATGTTAATATTTATGAGATTCTGTTGCAAGATACTTCATAAGATATTTGAACAAGCTATGCCATATGGTTGCACAAAAACAAATGTTTAATCCCATTGATTGTCAAATATTTTGAAGAATAACAAAAGGTGATAGGAAGAGAGGATAAGGGGAAATGTTGGGACTGAGATAAAGCAAGGTACATTACAAGCAGTTATAAATGTCAGTGTATAATATATATGTGTGTACATATATATATATATATTCTTCAGAGGAATAAGAATTAGGTCACTATATTTGGGTTTTTGAGGAACAATATAGGACCCACAAGAAAAGTAAGGGATTTGGAAATGGGAGGAGGGAGGTATATGGATGTGAAAAAAAGTCCAGCTTATTCTGCGCAGTTTATTTCTCCCTCCACTCCTGGCCCTCAACAATCTCTAATCAAATATGTGTCTCTACAGATTTATATTTGTGTCCTATATTTTTTATATAAATGCACTGTTGATGAAAAAATTACTCAAGGGGAATAAAAAGATATATACTTCTTTGGTGGTCAAGTCATGCCATTGGGGTTTGATTTGAAAGTGTCTGAAATGTGACTGGGATATGGGGCAAGAGTGCAAACTCCAAATTCCCAGTGCCAACAACCACAGAAGGGGCTGTAATTAAGAGGTTGTAACAGACCTCCAAAAAAGGAAAATAATGTGTTTATTTTTCTTGGACTCAGAAACCCAGAATCATACCCAGGAGAAAATGGGATGGAAAATTAAAGTTTTACTCTAGAGAAACAGGATGCCAACAGGGTGTTGGAAAACATAGAATTCCTTAGATAGTCCTCTGGGCTACATGTTAAAATTTTGGAAAGATAATTCTAGGGGGTAAAAACAAAGTTTTAATTCCAAGCCACCATCTATAGAACCTAAATACTGTTTACTCTTACAGGCTGAAATTCTGCCAAATTCCTCCCTCAAGCTAGATAGATCACTGGAGGAAATCTATCTGCATTTTGCCTGGGGGAAATGCACATATAAGTCTGAAATGCTGGTATTAAATCTCTAAAATGTGTGGCACACCCAGAAACTTTGGGGAAATTCCTAATTTCTGTAAATTCTCTCTTCTATTCAGTTGAGCAAGGAAGGAAAATGGGAAGATGGTTGTTTAATTTTTTTTTAATTTTCTGCATTTTAACTCATTATTTTTATTGTGAAATTCACTATTTATCATATTTATTTAGTCATTCTTGTTTCTTTTTCTTTTTTTTCTAACTATGGAAGTTCTTTTTGGCCTCTGTCTTTTCTTCTGTCTTTACTCAGAGGTCAATTATTCATAGATCTAAAATCTTTATTTCTTGCTGATTTTTATGTATGTATGTATTTTATGTACGCCTATATTTAGCAGATAGAAGCAGAGAGGTGGCTCAGTGGTAGAGTGTTTTCCTGGCATGTGTGAGGACCCAGAACTGGTCCCCAGCAACATATACACAACAACATGGAGGAAAAGTAAAACACAGATGAAAAAATAAAATTAACTCAATCTCTCTCTCTCTCCCTTAAAAAAAAAAAAGTTGCACGCAAGTAATTACAAATGGAGTAATTTACTTAATCACCAAGGAAGAGTATAAAAATGAATAGAATTCTAGTATAAGTTGAAAATGAGTAACCTAAGTGTTCTGCTAAGACCTTATCTGTCAACACATAACTTGAACATAAATATATTAAATTCTCTAACCAAAAGACCTTGATTGACTTAATGGATTAAAAGATAAATTCAAACTGTGTTTTGCTTATAAGAAACACATTTCACTTGTAAAGTCACACATGAACTGAAGGTAAAGACAGTGAATAAGATATTCTATGCAAATGGAAGCCAAAATGAAAAGGAGTGGATATAACAATATCACATTAAAAATATTCTTAAGGTGGCTGGAGCGGTGGCTCAGCGGTTTCGGCACTTGCGTGGCAAGCACAAGGACCCATGTTCAAACACCAGCACCATGTACACAACTAAGTGTTGGAGCAATTAAGGCCATATGAAAAACCAAATAAAGTTGTTTCTCTCTTTCTCTGTCTCACTTTCCCTCTCTCTTAAAAAAATGATTCTTTCTCTCTCTTTAAAAAAATATTCTTAAGACTAAAACAGTGAGAAAATGCAAGGAAGGTCATTATATATAAGAATAGAGTGGTCAATCAGCAAAAGGAAATATAAACTCTGTATATGTAAACATACAATATCACAGCACCTAAATCTACAAAGCATGTATAAGTAACACTCTGTTTTCAGCAGTGGTCATATTATTCAGACAACAAAGAAACAACAGAGTTAAATTGCATCCTAAACCAAATGTACCTAACTGTCAATTACAGAACATTCCATCTAGTAACTGACAAATATGCATTTTTGTCATTAGCACTGGAACATCATAATGGATGTCAAGACATTTTAAAAGCTGAAATCATATGCAATATAATTTCTGAAAATAAAACTAGAAATGAGTAAAAAGATAAACTTTGGAAGCAATACATATTTCTCAAAATTAAATGACTAATTTTCAAAAAAAAATGGATCCAGGAAGAAATAAAGAAGGAAACAATTAAAAATTATTGAATAAGAATGAAAATGGGGACATACATACCAAAAACCTATGGGACACAGCAAAAGCAGTATTAGCAAGTAGGTTTATAGCAATTGGTACCCACATGAAAAGAATAAAAAGAAGATCACAAATGAACAGCTTAACACTGAAATTCAAGGAACTAGAAAAGAAATATGAACAAATTAAGCCTAAAATTAGTAGAGGAAAATACATAGTAGAGGTCAGAGAGAAACATTTTGAGTCTGAATTAAAGACAATGATCAGTGAAATAAAGAGTTTGCTCTTTAAAAAGATAAAATAGACAAGCCATTAGCTAGACTTTTTATAAAGAGAGAAGACTCAAATAAATAGAATCATACATAAAAATTGAGTTGTTAAAACTCACATAAAGTAAAAAACATCCATTAAAATTTAGTTATTGCAACTCACATAAAATAAAAACAAGAAACATCAAATATAATTATGAAGAATTATATGAAAAATATTTGGTGATCTAGAAAATACAAATTAGTAGATGCATACACCTTGCCAAGACTGAGTTATGAAGAAGTAAAAACCTCGAACAGACCAATAATCAATAAAAAATTTGAGTCAATTATAAAAAAATCTTCCAGGGGCTGGAGCATTGGATAAGCAATTACAGTACTTGCCTGGCATTTACAAGGACATGGGTTCAAAATCCAGAACCACGTATACAACAAAGTGTCAGAGCAACGAAAGCCACATGCAGAACTAAATACAGTTGATTTTCTCTCTATCTCTCCCCATCCCTCTCTGTCTTAAATTTTAAAAAATGAATAAATAAAAGTAAAAAAAAATAGAAGTCTACAATCAAACAGAAGTCCAGGACCATATGGATTTTCAGCTTTACTGATGAATTTTAGGGAACATTTGTAGACTAACATTTTCCTAAAATTATTCTAAATGTTAGAATATGAGGCAACTCTCCACAAATCAAGAGAAATTCTATGTGTTAATAAAAAGTTATCTAAAATGGAAACAAAAAAAAAATCGTATATACAGTAACAACACAAAAATAAAATGAAATAGCCAGGAATGAATTTTACCCAACAAGTGAAAATGGCTCCAGAAAAATAATAAAATATTGAGAGTTTTCAAGTTTTTGAAGTGTAAATCATTAAAATGCATTCCAATATTTCTAATGATCCAATGGATTTGATAAATTCTGTGATGATATCTCCTTTTTCATCTCTAATTTTGTTGACTTAGGTCTACTCACTCTTTTAGTTGGTTTATTTTATTGAAGAGATTGATAGTTATGTTTATCCTTTCAAAGAACAACCTCTGTCTTGTATTGGTCCTTTGTATTTTTATCTCTATTTTATTAATTTTAATTTTGATCTTAATATTTATTTATTTATTTTGCATTATATTGTTCTTCCATTTCTTGGATCTTGAAGTGTAAGATTAGATTCTTCATTTGGATTATTTCTGCTATTTTATGATGTAGGCACTCAATGTTATAAACTTTCCTCCTAAGAGTAGAAACTGCTTTCATACTGTCCTAGATATTTTGATATAATTTATGCTTCTCATTTGTTTTTAAGAGTTTTTGATTTCCCCTTATTTCTTCTATTCTTTATTCGAAAGCATATTATTTAATCTCCAAGTGGTAAAATCTTTAGTTTTTTATCTTTTTATTGATTTCTAATATCATTCCATTGTGCTCTGATAATACACAAGGACCTGTCTCTCTCTCACGCACACTCTGTCTGTATTTGCTAAGACTTACTTTTTGTCATAAAATATGGTCTATTTTGAGAGGTTCCAAGTACAGTTGAGAAGAAAGTGAACTCTTGTTGAATAAAATATTTTATGTCTGTTAGGTCTATTTGATTAATACCATTTTTTTTAGTTCTGAAAAGTCTTAATATATGTCTGAATGACCTATCAATTGGTAAGACAGGTGTGTTGAAATCACCTGTGTTTCAGTCCATTTAATTCTTTATATTGAGGAGGATTTCTTTTATGTATTATGGTACAGTGACAATAGGGACACAATATTTACAATCATATTTTGTTGGAACATTTTCTTAACCAGTATGAAGTGACCTTCTTTTTCTCTTTGACTTTATTTTGGTTTAAATTCTATTTCTCCTGTATAAAATTACCTGCTCCTGTTTGCTGTTATTCAATGTTTGCATGGTATAACATTTTCTATCCTTTTACTTTCAGACTGTGAATGCCTTTACTTATTAGTCTTCTGTGAACAATGTAAGGTTGAATCATGCTTTTTTTAATTAATTCTGCCAAAGTATGTCTTATGATTGCAGAGTCTAGAACATTTACATTCAGTGTTATTATAGAGATGATTTTTGCTTTCTGCCATTTTGGTTTATCTCTAATATATTAGTAATTCAGACTTCATTTTCTTTTAATTGACTATTCTACTAAGAGTCATAATACTATTGTTCTAATGTTTATTTTTCATTTATTCTGTATAAAATATTTCTTTTAGGAGTTCAATTTACCCCTGTGTTTATTTTCATTTCTTCTGCACGAAATATTTCATTGAGCACTTTTTTTTTTTTTAGTGCAGGCTCAGTGATTATGGTTTTTTTTGTTTGTTTGTTTCTGCTCACCATGAAAGGTTTTCATTTCATTATCAAATCTGAAGAATAGTTTTTCTGTATGTAGTAATTTTGTTTTTCACCCATTTGCTTTCAGGGAATGGTATTCATTATTCCAAGTCCTCCATTATTTTAGGTTCTGGTGTGAGACATCAATCAAATTTCTAATTTGCTTACCTTTAAATGTGGCCTTTGTTCTCTTGTGGTTTTAAAATTCAATTCTTATTCTATATATTAGATATTTCAATTATAATGATTTTGTTGCTTTGGAGTTCTACATGCATTTTATTAATGGATGTCTATGCCATTTCTAAGATTTAGAATTTTTTTCAATATTATTTCATTAAGAACTGAGTTTGTCTCAGCCCATCTGTCCCTAAAATGTTTTATTCAATATACATAAAAATCCAAATTCTAATATTACACCTTTTGTATATTATTCATGTAATAATTTGCAATGAAGGACTTATTTATATACCTTTTTAAAAAGGAGTGTTGTCATTTCCATGGCTAATTTGACAATGTGGAAGCTATTGGAACTGGTTTTCAGGAGATATTTTGAAAAAATGTAGGGATGCAAGATGGAAAACCTTTGGTAAGTTGTAAGGGAAGTTAAATGGATAATTCTAGTGAGGGCTCAGAAGACCAGAATAACAATAGCAATGTGAACTTTGCTCATCAGGTTTCAAAGAGAACTGAGGAATCTCTTGGAAATTGGATTGAAGTACTAGAGCCCACTTATGTTATATTCTG
>PVKS010036890.1:0-19014 GCA_004027875.1 Aplodontia rufa
TGGACGCCCACGGTGCGCTGTGGGGCCCGGCGGGAACGGGTGGGTGTGGTCCCTGCCCCCTGGGGCTGTCACTGGCTGCAGAGGGACAAATCACTGAGGGTCGCGGAATCTGATGACCGGCCCAGGCCTCCCCAGCACCACGGGCAGGTGTTGCCGTATCCGGCCATTCTGAGCCCTAGATGGGTAAGATTTGAACCCAGAGTCGGGCTCCAAAGTCGGCTCTTAGCCACTTTGCTCTGCTGCTCTCCGTAAACACAAACTCAAGTAAAACGGTAGCTGGGCGCGGTGGCGCACATCTGCCATCTCAGCGGCTTGGGAGGCTGAGGCAGGAGGATCTCAAGTTCGAGGCCAGCCTCAGCAACTTAGCGAGGCCCTAAGCATTTTAGCGGGTGCTGGGAAACCTCTGTCCAACGATTCATCTATCGTGTGACCTCCTGACCTCCGATGACATCATTATTTTAAAAGACACACATGTTCCTTTAAGCGCGACAGCAGTGACCTGTGGGTGGCGGGAGTGTCGTGTTCTTATATTTAATTTATTTTTGTTCATATTATTCTTTTTGGTGCGTGGTGCTGGGGATTGAACCCAGGGCCCGGTGCATGCGAGGCAAGCGCTCTACCCCTGAGTGCACCCAGCCCTCGTATTTTATCTTTGCTTATCTAACTTTGCACCATGACCTTGTATCACTGCTATAATAAGAAAAAGCTTTAAATGTAAACTCTGAATATTAAAAGTGGATCAAATGAATAAAAGATATTCACTAAAAGTAAAAAAATAAAATTTAAAATCTCCGGAGTGGATGGTAGCAAAGAGGAGCCGAGAATGAAAATCTATCTATGGAAGAGAAGGAAAGACGGAACCAGAAGCAGGGAAACGACAGGAAGTGTAAGCGGGTTCAGCTCGCACCCGCAAGGGCTGCAGGGCTCAGCAGTCGAGCGCGTGCCTGGCACGCATGGGGACCCGGGTTCGAGCCCCAGCACCACGGGCGCAACGAAGTGTTGGAGAAACGAAAGCCGGATGGAAAAATAAAATCAATTCTTTCTTTTTCTCATTCTATCCCTCTCTCTCTCTGAAAGAAAGAGAGGAAGAAAGAAAATGAAAGAAAGAAAGGAAGGAAGGAAGGTAGGGCTGGAGCAGTGGCTTTGCGTTACAGCGCTTGCCCAGCTCGCACAAGTGTGTGAGTTCAAACCCCAGCACCATGTACACAAACAAGTGTCAGAGCAACGAAAGCCACGTGAAAAACTAAATAAAATTGATTCTCTCTTTCTCTCTCTCTCTCTCTGTCCTTCTCTCTTTTAAAAAAAAAAAGGTAATTTTCCTTCTTTTGCAAGCATACTGGTGACATCTACTGAAGTAAATCACATTCTAGTGCACAGAGAAGAAAGTCTTAACAAATTCCAAAAAGTATCAAACTGAATACATTCTCTGGCCACGGTACCTAAAAATTTAAAAGTACTGCAAATTGGTCTTTAAAATTGAACTTAAAAATAGCCAGGTGTGCACACACCAGTAATCCCAGCAGCTCCGGAGGCTGAGGCAGGAGGATGGCAAGTTGGAGGCCAGCCTCAGCAATTTAGCGAGGCCCTGTCTCAGAGTAAAAAGGACTAGGGGTGCGGCTCAGTGGTTACCGCCCCTGGGTTCAGGCCCCAGTAAAACTGCATCAAATTCTGCAAGTGCCCTAGGCAAACCCTCGGGGCTCCCTCTGAGCAGCCTTCTCCGCCCATGGGCAACGCGATGCCTTCGGCTGCGGCCTCCCAGGGCCCCACGTCCGGTGGCGTCACCAGCGTCACCGTCTGCACAACCAGGGCCACACGTTGCACGTAAGTGTGCGACGCCGAACCTGCCCTGCTTGTGAACGCACACTCGCGAGGTCTGGGAACACGCGTGAGCTCCCATCGCGCGCGCGGCGGTGGCCCGCGTACCTGCAGCTCCCTCAGCGCCTCCGCCTGGCCGCACGACTCCAGGTCCTCCAGGGCCTCCCCGAGCGCCCGCCAGAAGCCCTGCTCCCGGGCGCGGCGGCCTGGGCTGCAACGGAACCACAGCGTCAGCTCCCGGCCGCGGCACCGGCTGGGGTCTCAGGAGTCTTCGGGGCCCTGGGGCCCAAGCGCCGGGCTCAAGGGGCTGGAGGGCGGGCGGGTGGGCGTCCTCGGTGGCAGTGCTGGGCCCAGGGGCAGTGGTTGGTGACAGAGTGGGGAGGGAGGACGCAGTCCGGGGTGACAGGGCTGTCGGTGGCCGTTAGAACAAGGGCTGATGAGATGGGGTGGAGAACGGTGACACAGGACGCCTGGGAAGAGAGACAGACGGACAGACAGAGAGGAGAGCCATGGTGCGGCCCCAGGGGACAGTCCCCCCACCCACCCAGACACGTGGCACTGTGGGACGGGGACAGAGACAGCTGGAGCCAGAGAGGACACAGATAGATGGAGAGGATGGAAAAGGTTTGCCGGAGAAGGAGCCAGGGCCACGGCTGACGCCCAGCCCTCGTCGCACAAAGCCCTTGACAGTCATGGGGTGCACTCAGGTTTCCCGAGGGCTTTGCTCTCACGGACAGTGATTGAGAGAGTCGCCTCCTCCCCTTCCTGTTTATTGATTTATTGGTACCAGGGACTGAACCCAGGGGTGCTTCACCCCTGAGCCACATCCCCAGCCCTTTTTAGTTTTTATTTTGATACAGAGTCTAAGTCGCTTAGGGCCTTGCTAAGTGGCTGAGGCTGGCCTTAACCTTGTGATCCTCCTGCCTTAGCCTCCCGAGTTGCTGGGATTCCAGGTGTGCACCACCACACCCGGCGCCCCTTCCCATTTTACAGGCAAGAAGACAGAGGCTGAGGACCTTCTCTCCACTTAAGTCCATTCTACGAGCATCTCCAGAGCCGAGTCCTCCCCTTGGGCAGGGAAAGTCATGTAAACTAGGTGTTGTGGCCTGTGTTCTTGAGAAGCGGCCAGGTCACTAGGCAGGTGGGGCTGTATGAACTGCAGGGACATCTGTGGGCACCAGAGGAAGGAGGGAGGGATTCCTTCTGCCTGAGAAAAGGCCAGGGAAGCTCCCAGAAGGAGGGCATTTGAGCTGTTTTGAGGGATGAATAGGAGTTTGCCAGGAGAGCTGAGGGAAAGGCATTCCAGGTAGCAGGTGGTCTGGGTTCAAGTTCTGAGTCTCCAGTTGTTCCCCTGGGTTTAGCAGACTTTCGGAGGGAAACTGCCTCCTGACCTCCGTGCCTTTGCCCAGCTGAGCCCCCTGCCCTGGGACCCTCTCGCCATCTCCTGGTGCCCCTCCTCAGTCAGACGAGACTTCACCTTCCCACCACCGCGGCCCAGGGACCAGCCTCACTGGAGTCCTCCCCAACCCTTGCCCAGAGCGGGTGTCCCCACCACAGACCTGGTTGGTGGCTCCCAGTCCTCCTCCTCAGGGAAGCTCTCGTCGGCAGGGGCTGGGGTGTAGCTCATCCTCCGGGGCTCAATGGGCGGGGGGCTGCTCCTTAGCCGGCTGGGCCTCCATTCCTGGGAGGTCACACCCCGGACTGCTGGCTGTGGTGTGTAGGACCCTGGAAGGTGGAGAGAGGGGCCCTTGAATTCTTTTTTTTTTTTTTTTCTCTTGGCTCCAGGGATTGAACCTAGGGTCCTGGAACCACTGAGCCACATCCCCGGTTCTTTTATTTTTCATTTTGAGACAGGGCCTCGCTAAGTTCCTAAGGCTGGCCTCTGATTTGTGAGCCTCTTTCCTCAGCCTCCCCATTGCTGGAATTATGGGTGTGCACCACCACGCCCGGCACCAGTTTGGTGCTTAATCTCACAGGGAGAAATCTAAGTAGCTGGCGGGGGAGCTGGGAGTCAGTACAAAGATGGGCCTGCAGGCCCTGCCCCGGGGAGCCCAGGGGCCTTGGAAGAGGTTAGCATGCCCCAATTTGCCTTACTTCGGGAAGCGCTCCCTAACGGTTTATAGGACTGAAGAGGCACGAAGGAGGGGCAGAGGCTGCTACCTGGACCCCCAAAGCCACCCTCTGTGGCCGAGCTGTCCCAGGACTCCACGGCACTGTCCACGCTGGGCACGGCTGGGGAGAAGCGGGGCGTGAGTGGGCCTCCTTTGGTGGCCTCCGGAGCATCCTCATCCGCATCGCTGGCCTCGCTGAGGCTGCCCGACTTGTGGGGTAGGAGGGTGCCTAGGAGGAGGAGACAGGGTCATCTCTGACCTCAGGCTCAGCGAGCCTCCTTTCCCCGACTTCGATCTGCTCCGGGAACTCCCAGGCACCCTGCCAAGCCAGCTACCGACATGTGGGTGACAGGGGACTAATGAACCAACTGGTTTTACAGATGGGAACACTGAGACCTGGGAGATGAAATAACGAACGTGCCCAAGGTCACTCGGTGAGCAACAGCGGAGCCCATATTATAATGAAGTTTTGGGCTCGTTCCTTCTTTCTTTCTCTTTCTCTCTCTCTCTCTTTGGACTGGGCATTGAATCCAGCAGCACTTAACCACTGAACCACATCCCCAGCCCTTTTTGACTTTGAGCAGGGTCTCACTAAGTTCTTAGGGCCTCACTAAGTTGCGGAGGCTGGCCTCCAACTTGCAATCCTCCTGCCTCAGCCTCCTGAGCTGCTGGGATCACAGGCGTGCGCCACTACACTTGGCTGCAGAGCGCAGATCAGAAGTAGACCCACCCCTCGGAGTCTTCTCATCAGCTGAGCCAAGCACCCTCCCACCTCCACAGGGCTGTGGCGAGGATGGGGACAGAGGGTCAGCCCTTCCTACGGGGGCGTGGGGCGAGGCTCACGGTCAAGCTGCTTCTTGATCTTCAGCGTGACAGTCTCGCCAGCCACCTGCAGGAGGTGGATGGCCTCGCTCAGTGGCCGTCCCTTGAGGCTAACACTGTTGATAGCCAGGATTCGGTCCCCCACGTGGATGGCACCCGTCCTGGGGAGGGGACACGGGAGGCAGGGGGCTGAGGCAGGGATCTGGAATCCCAGACGCAGACCTCACCCTGCAGGAGGAGCTCGCAGAGGGGCGAGAGGGCATCGCTGAGCAGGCTCCCCGGGCCCAGGCTGGGGTCACGAAGAGGCAGGGAGCTAACAGGGAGCCTCCAGCTACACGTGGCTTCTGCACCTCTGGAACGAGCTGCGCTGGGCGTCTAAACACACAGCAGATTCAGAGGATGGAGCGCGGGGGAAAGAAACACTGAAATAAACATTCGCAGGGTTAATTTGGTTTCTTTCCTCAATAAAGAGAGAAGGATGGAGGGGGAGGGGGAATCAATTTTATTCATTTTTCCATCTGGCCTTTGTTTCTCCAACACTCAGTTGTGCGTGCGGTGCTGGGGTTTGAACTGGAGTCCTTGCTCCTGCCAGGCAAGCGCTCTAACCACTGAGCCACCGCTCCAGCCCTGTCTTTTTTTTCTTTTTTTTTTTTTTGGCCAGGCACACACCTGTCATCCCAGAAGCTCGGGAGGCTGAGACAGGAGGATTTCAGGTTTGAAGCCAGCCTCAGCTACTTAATAAGGCCCTAAGCGTCTCAAAGAAATAAAATTTTAAAAAGGGCTGGGGATGTAGCTCAGTGGTTAAGTTTCCCCTGGGTTCAAACTGCAATATAAAAAAATTCACTTTGAGACAGGGTTTCGCTATGTTCCCCAGGCTGGCCTCCAACTTGCGATCCTCCTGCCACAGCCTCCACAGTGGCTGGCATTACAGGCGTGCACCACTGCATCCAGCTTTTTTTTTTTTCCTAATGTGGCTACGAGAAAGTTCACGGTTAACTGTGCCGTTCGGATCGTGCTTCGGTTGGACGGTGCTGAGCCACACAGCCTGGTGGAGGGAGGGGGTCGTCCGGGCACCCCGAGCACCCAGGCCCGGGCGTTTGGAGTCCGAGTGGTTCTGCCGGGAGTGCAGCAGGGGCCGCTGCAGAGCGGGGACGTCCTGGCCCTTTGGCTGGACAGCCAGGGACCTCTCCTCTCCCTCGAGCGGCAGATTCTTCCTGCAGCCCTGGGGCTCGGCTGCCTCTCCCTAGGGGCCGCAGCCCCCCACCTCCCCTCTCCCCAAGCCCTGCACGTGCGGACCCGGGCTGGGCGCTGCCCCGCGCTCCGAGAAGCCTCAGGCTGTGGATTTCCCTAAACACTCCGCGGGGAGGTCGCAGCCCTTGGCCTGGGCCCCCCGGGCGCGCTCACCTCTCGGCCAGGCCTCGCTTGGTGAGGCCCGAGATGACGATGGGGTCGAACGGCTCCTCCGTGCCCGAGATGGTGATGCCCAGGGGGCCCCCGTGGCGCTTCAGCTCCACCGTGTAGCTCACGGCGCCCGTGGCCTCCTGCTCATCTGCAGAGGGGCACCCGTGAGGCCAGGGCCCCCCTCGCCCTGCCGCTGTGAGCTGGGCCCCGTCCCCTCCAGCCTCCTCCTCCAGCCTCCTCCTGCACCCTGAACGTGACCCGGGGGCCTCCAGGCGCACCGGAGTTGTCCTCGTCCTTGCGGATCTTGAGCTTCACCAGGTCCTCGCTCTGCCGCAGGATCTGCACGGCGTCCTCCATCGGGCAGTTGTCCAGGCGGATGCTGTCGATGGCCAGCAGCCGGTCGCCGGGCTCCAGGGTGCCGGTCCTGCAGGACAGGGCGGGCATGGGAAGGAGCCGGGTGCCTGCAGGCGCTGGGCCCATCCCGGTGACAGCCTCCCGTGCCCGAGCCCAGGGCGTCCCTACCTGTGCGCCACGCTGCCTTTCTTGATGTCCGAGATGATCAGCGGTTCCCCTCGCTTCCTGCTGGCCGCTGGAGAGAAGGGAGCCATGAATGTGACCTTGGAGGGCCTCAGGGTGGGACGAGGCTGCAGAATCGCCTGCCCTTTCCACTGCGTTCATGGCTGGGCGGCTGTCAGGGACTGCTCTGGCTCCCTGTGCTGCTTCCCTGCTGTAAAATCCGTGTGATGCCCCCGCACCGACCGCGGGGATGTGGAAGGATAAAAATGAAGAGACTCTCAGTCAACACTGGCTCGCTCTCTCTCTCTCTGTCTCTCTCTCCACAGTCTTTGTGTTTGGGGGGCGAGGAGGGTGCTGGGGATTGATCCCAAGCACGCTAACCCCTGAGCAACATCCCAGTCCCTTTTAGTTCTTATTTTGAAGCAAGGTCTCGCTAAATTGCTGAGGCTGGCCTCAAACTTGTGATCCTCCTGCCTCAGCCTCCCAAGTCACTGGGATTACAGGTGAGCACCATCATACCTGGCTGCTGTCTTCATTTTTATTATTTTGCCAAACACAAATTAAGCACCCACTGTGTTCCAGGCCTCTTCAAGGCTCTGGAATCAGAAAGGGAGACAGAAAACCCAACCAAGCCCACATACTTGGGCCTTACGGATCAGCCTCGCTGGAGGGCACCTTACACCTCACTGGGAGTCCTGTCAGGTTTCTGTGTGCGTGCGCAGCTGCTTCCGTCATGCAGGATGGGAAACTGAGGTAGGAGGTGCATGGGTCTTGCTTGGGGTCACAACCAGGCCTTGCAGCGTGGCTGGCACTGGAGGCCGCCCGACCCCGTCCCCTGCCCAACCTGGAGTCTTCCCTACATCGCAGCTGAGGAGATCAGGGTCTGAGGCCCAGCTGCTCCTGGGGCGTGGTGAGCTCTTCCCTCTGCGGGTGGCTCTGAGGGGCAGGGGCAGGGCAGGCAGGGGGACTCACAGCTGATGGTGATGCCCAGCTCCACACCACGCCTCTTGGGCAGCTTCACGTGGAACGTCCCACTGCTTGGGACGACAGACTCTGCAATCAAAAAGACGTGGCTGGGGTGAGTCCCAGGGTGAAATCCCCACTCTGGCCTTGCTGGGAGGGACCCCGGGGAGTCACCGTTCTAACCCCCTCTGCTGCTTCTGCCTGATGGAAGAAGAGACTGAGGGTCAGAGAGCCGAGTCCTTCTCTCCAAACAACAGACTCACGGAGGTTAGAGCAGAGTCAGGACCAGAACCCAGACTCTGCGACTGTCAGTCAATCCAGGTGGGATGCAGCCGAGACTGACTGAGCACCTACTGTGTGCCAGGCCTTGGCTGAGCACATCCGCATGGTGTATCTCACTGAACCCGCACGACCGCTCACCCGCCACGTCGAACTCGATCTCCAGGAGGACCCTGCGGGTCAGCGCAGCGTCACGCAGCAGCTGGTTGGCTTCCTCCATGGTCCCGTCCTCGGTGGCAACGCCATTGATGCGCAGGACGCGGTCCCCCACCTGCAGCAGCCCACACCTGAACCCCGGGGCCCAGCAGAGAGAGGCGCCGTGACGGCTCCGCCAGGTGACCAGAACCCCGGGCAGCACCAGGGCAAACCTGGGCCCCGCCCGCCGGTCAGCTCCGCCTGCGCCCGCCACACAGCCTCAGAGCTTTGTCTGTGACCCCAGCTGAGGGCCTGACAGTGCCGGGCCTCGGTTTCCCTAGGTCTGGTGGGGAAGTCTCTAAAGGGATTCACACAGGGGCCTCTGCAGAACGTCAGGAGCCCCAGTCCTGGGGGCTATGCATGTGCTGTGTGACCCCAGGCAATGAGCAAACCTCTCTGAGCCTCAACTGTAAAATTGCGGCTGGTGACAAATCCCATTCAATGGCTAAGACGCATCTTGGAAGCCGGGGCTTGGTGTTTTGACGCAGCTTCCCCCGGCCCCCGGATGGTAAAGGGCAGCAGGCTCACCTCTCAGCCGGGCTGTCAGGCTCAATGAACCGCACCAAGGGTGGAGAGGACAGGGTCTCAGTGGCGAAGAAGCCGCCCTGGAGCTGGAGGCCGAAGCCGCTGAGGGGGTCTCCGCAGAGCAGCACTTCCGTGGTCTCTGTGTGCACAATCTGCCCGCCTGGCCCCACTGTGCTGGAGGCCAGCGATACTGGGGACAGGCGGGCACAGCACTCAGGTGGGCTGTGCCAGTGGGGCCTTCACACCAGGGCCTGAGGACCTGGAGCCAGGGCGTCAAGAAAGCAAGAATCCTGACACAACATGGGGTCCACTCAGAGCCTCAGTCTCTTCCTCGGTGCAAAGGCATCGCGACTCCTGCCTGGCTGGGACAGGGACTAAAGAAGAGGTCCTGAGGGTCTGGATGGTTACACTACAGTGTTTCCTCTAATCCACGTGGGATAGGCTCTAAGCACTGAACCCTACATACACTGTGCTTTTTCCCTATGCCAATATATCTGAGATTCAGTTTAATTTATAAATCAGCTACATTAAGAGATTAACAGTAACTAAGGTTGGAGGAATGGAATCAATATCCTGACAGCAGTCCCTGCGCTTTCTCCTTCAGGCCGTAGTTTAGTAGAAGAGTCTCGCAGCACCAGGATGGTCAGTCTGGTGACGCAGTGATGCACAGGAGGGCGGCATATACGGAGCGGATCCTCGGCCTCACGAGACCTCAGTGCGCTTCTCGACGGCGCAGCTTCACACATCAACTGCTTCTGGAACGGCCCAGTTAATCCCCAGGCCACGGACGACCGCGGGTGACCAACGCCTCGGGAGACGGAGCCGGGTGGGAAGGGGCCGTCCCCGGACCCTGCGGTTTTACTCCACAGGACGCGCGCTGCCTTCTGCTTCTGTGGGTGATGGCTTCATCGAGGGACAACTCACACGCCACGCTGCTGCTCATTTAAACAGTTCGACTCGATGGTTTTAATACGTTCACGAGGTTGTGCAGAAAGCACCACCTTGAATAAGTTGATTGGCCCCAGGGAAACTCGGTCACTCCACGTCCTGCCCTCTCACCCAGCCCTTGGCAACCAGGGATCTCTTTCTGTCCCTGCACATCTGCCTCTTCCGGACATTTCCCAGAAGCGGAGTCACGCAGCGCAGGGTCTTTTGTGACTGCTTCGTCCACTTGGCGTGATAATTTCAGGTACAACCGTGTTGTAGCACGGATCAGAATTTGCTTCCTCCTACTTCAGTCCTGCGTAATACTCCGTTGTGTGGCCGTTTAGCGCACTTTGGTGGCCTGGATATTTAGCATCCCCCACCACACCTGCCCCAGTGCCTTCCCCACCCTCGCACAAACCCCGCTTGTGGCACACGGTGGCCCAGAGGGACCAAGACTCACACGAGCTCCTGTGCTCCCTTCGCCGCTGCCTCCTCCGCCCCATCGTCGTCCTGGGGCTCATGGGCTGGGATCCCCGGGGCAGGGTGCTGGGGTTGGTGCAGGAAAAGGCATGGTTCATGGTCGGTGAGGAAAAGGGAGTCGAGGACAAGGCTGGGGAGAGAAGAGCACAGCCCCATGAAGCCCAGCAGGGTCCCCTGCCCTGCCGTGCAGCGGGAGCGCAAAGGGTGCCCACCCACGGGGAGACACGGAGATGCTGTGTGACCTCAGGTAAGTCCGTCTCCCTCTCTGGGCCTCAATAACTATATACAGGTTTCCACACACCCATGGAAGCTGGCTGCTAGGGACAGGGCCCACGCTGCCGTTGACATGCTGGGTGACAGCGGCCAGGCCTCCTGGAGCCTCTGAGTTCTGCTTTGTCTCTTAATACAACGGGCACAGCCCCTGCCTAGGACCAGCCAGGCTGGAGCAGTGTGGGTTCTTTACATTGGCTGTGGTCCTGGCCGCCGGGTGTGGCCCAGGTGGGCGTCCTGCAGTGGCCGGGCCTCGGGCTGTGGCAGGCGGGCCCACAGGGGTCCCAGCGGTGTGGCCGCTCACCCCTCTGCAGCTTCACTGTAGCGGACAGGAAAGAGGAGAGAGAGGTGCAGGTGTCAGGGGCGGAGGAACTGAGCTCCCCTGACACCGAGGCGCCTGCTTCCCGTGTGCGGAGCAGGGACCAGGTGGGCTGGTGCATCCCATGATGGGGCTGTGACCCTCCCAGCCTCACCTCCAGGGAACTCAACTCCATCACAGCCTCTGCCGCCCCAGACGAGACTCTGCTCCCACCTCCTCCAAACTGGAGCCAGACAACCCCTCCCAGACGGCCGCAGGCCACGGCCCAGCGCCCCTTCCTCGGTGGGCATCTGCCTGGTCCTTCACACCTTTGGTGTTTTATTTTTTTGTTTTGAAGCAGGGTCTCACTGAGTTGCTTACGGCCTCCCTAAGTTGCTGAGGCTGGCCTCTAACTTGTCATCCTCCTGTCTCAGCCTCTCAAGCCGCTGGGATCACAGGTGTGCGCCCCCACACCCGGTTCATCGTGTCTTGGGGCAGACGGGTGAGGACTGGCTGATTTTGCCAACAGATTCTGTCTCCCATCCCAATCTCAGAGCCCAGTTGGCTCTGAAGCCAAATCTCAGCTCTGTCACTGAGCAGGGATGGGACTTGGACGCGTCACCTCCATTCTCTGGGCCTTGGCATTGTCTATAAAATGGGATGGAGAGGGGGCGGCTCCTCAGGCCACGGGGAGGGTGGGGATGAATGCGTCTGTGTGAGGAGCCCTGCAGCGGGGCTGGGCACTGAGCAGAGGCTCAGTGAGTGAGGCCGGGATTGTGGGAGGCTGCATGGCCTCTGGGACACTGAGCTTCTCTGAGGGCAACTGCCTCAGTTTCCCCCGTGGAGGGGATGACAGCAGTCCCGGCCTCACGGTCCCTCCAGGCGCACGTCCTGGGGTCTCCTAGCGTGGTGTGGACGCCGGCCAAGGGGACCCACCTGCCTCTGAGGGCCTCAGGGGCCGCTGGCTTCGGGGCGCAGGCAGGATCTGCAGCCGCACCTTCTCGCACACGCTGGCCAGGAGCTTGGTGGCCTCGTGCAGCGAGCAGTGCTCCGTGCTGGTCCCGTCGATGGCCAGGATGTGGTCTCCGGCACGCAGGGCCCCGCTCCTGGCCGGGAGGGAGCGGAGGAGGAGGCTGATCCAGCAGGAGGAGCCCTGGGTCCCCGGCCCCGGCCTGCACCCCCGGCCTCACCTGTCCACCACGCTGGCCGGCTTGATGCGGTCGACGGTGAGCACCGGCCTGTTCCCGTGGGAGCCGGTGGTGAGCGAGATCCCCAGGGCTGACCCGGGCGTCTTGGAGATTTCCACCACCAAGGGCCCCGAAGCCTCGGCCACTGCGTCTGGAAACGCACACATGGGGCAAATAAACGGCCTCATGGACTCAATCACGCTGTTACTACCACTGTCCCCCTTCACAGAGGAAACTGAGGCAGCCAAGAAGTACAACATCTAAAGATCCATACACCTCCGGAGCATGGTGGTGCACTCCTGCAAGCCCAGTGGCTCAGGAGGCTGAGGTAGGAGGATCGCAAGTTAGAGGCCAGCCTCAACTACTTAGTGAGGCCCTGAGCAACTTGGTGGGACCCTGACTCAAAATATAAAAAATAAAAAGGGCTGGGGATGTGGCTCAGTGGTGAAGCACCCCGGGTTCAATCCTCACTACCAAAAAAAGAAAGAAAACAAAAAAAGCCAAGCAGCTGCTAACAACCCCCTGGCTCTTGTTCACTGAGCCTCTACTGAGTGCCCATGAACTCACCCAGAGGCTGAAATAAAAACCTGAGCAACTTCCCCTGTGCTTCACATCCAGACGCCCACCCAGCAGAGCAGCCTGGACATCGCGCTATTTCCAGCAGCTGGGTCCAGGCACCATCGGCCCCCACGTGGACAGGGACAGTCACCTCTTACAGCCTCCTGGCCTTCACCTTCACCCCACGCCTCCATCCTTACCTCCTCCCATTTGCCCCCATTGGCTGCCACCACATGAGTCTCCTCCCTGCCACACTAAACAGCCAGCGGGGCTCCTGCCCCAGGACCGTCACACTCCCTCTGCCTGGAAAGGTCCTTCCCAGGGGCTCACTGCCTCTCCACGCTCGTCTCTCACTCCTCCCCGCACTGAGTCCCACTGCACCGATTTCCACCTGACGCGCTCTATCTTTTTTGGTTTTGCTTTTTGGTTCTGCGGATTGGACCCAGGGCGCACTCTCATGTGCTACATCCACATTCCTTTTTTCAAATTTTATTTTGAGACAGGTTCCTGATAAGTTGAGGAGGCTGGCCTCGAACTTGCGATCCTCCTGCCTCAGCCTCCTGAGTAGCTGGGATTACCGCTGTGCACCACAGCGCCTGGTGATATACATTATTTCTTTTCTCTTCTGTTTTCTGATCTTCTCTCCCCACCAGAACTCAGCTCTGAGAACAGAGACCTCACCAGTACATCAAGAAATACCTGTTGTACAGAGGCTCAGAGAGGCCAAACGACTGTCTGGAAGTCACACAGCCTTTGCAACGGGAAGGACGCACGGCCGCTGTTTCCATCCCCCACCTCGGACCTTTCCCCAACCCCCGCCCTCAGGCTCCCAACGTACCTGGTGTGGCCACATCGTACTCCACCTGGAAAAGAGCCTCTCGGCTGCACTGCCGCAGCGTGGCCAGGGCGGTGGCATGGCTGGCCCCGTGCAGCGGGATCCCATCGACACTGAGCAGCCGGTCACCCACCTTTAAGGAGCCCTCCCTGTGGGGAAGGCACAGTCCGCCAGCCTGGCCCCTGGCAGGAGCGCAGGGCACAGCCCTGAAGACAGGGTGCTGGGAAGGGAGAGGGAGTGGGGGAAGGAGCAAGGGGGACGCGGGAATGGCAGCTGAGAAAGCAGTGGGTGGCGGAGGTGGGGGCAGGGTGAGCTGTGACGTCGCCCACCCCCCTTGGGAAGGACGAATCACAGCATCAGCTCAACCCAAGAAGTCTGGGGAGGCCCATCCCTGCCAGGGACAGAGGAGAGACCGGGCTCAGAGAGGGTGTGTGGCCTGGTGGGGTAACACAGCATCAGAGGTGGGATGGCCTGGGACTTCCTCTTCCCTCCGTCGCCCTTTTTTTGGTACCAGGGATTGAACCCAGGGGTGCTTAACCCTGAGACACATCCTCAGCCCTTTGTAATTTTCATTCGGGGACAGTGATCCTCCTGCCTCAGCCTCCGGAAGTCCTTGGGGTTACAGATATGCACCACCCTGCGTGGGGGCCTGGGGCTTCCTGTTGGCCATCACCGAGGTCCCTTCCCGTGACAGGACCCTGGCTGCTGGCGGTGCTTCTGGCCCGGACAAGGGGAGAGGCTCTCACAGCCTCCACCCCAGCCCTGCTCTGCTGCTCAAATCCCAGCCCTGGGGCCTCCGCGACAGGTGCCAGAGCTATTCTGGGCAGTGCTCTGAACAGGGCCCTGTCCCAAGGACAGACTTGGACCCCTGACAAGGCCAGGCCAGGAATCTGGCAGGGAGCGGGAGGGTCGGGGCTGGGAACCGGGGTCACCGCCTCTTTCTGGGCAGGACCCAGGCGTGGCCAGGAGGCTGAGTGACAGCCAGGCCCGGCCAATCACAGAGCCCCGGAAGAACGGACAGGGCGGGCCCTGGGGGAGGAACAGCTGGGGGCGGGGTCTCTTGTTGGGGCCATTTATTGATTGATTGATTGACTGATTGATTGATTTTTTATTTATCGTACCAGGGACTGAACCCAGGGAGCCTCACCGCTGAGCCACGTCCCCAGCCCTTCCTATCTTGTTTTGAGACAGGGTCTCGCTGTTACTTAGGACCTCATTAAGTTGCTGAGGCTGGCTCTGAACTTGCGATCCTCCTGCCTCAGCCTCCCGAGTGGCTGGGGCGACCTGCGTGCACCACGGCGCCCTGCTCTGGTTTGGGATTTTGTTCCTACTCCACCGACGATCTTCTGAGTGATTCTGGGCCGGGTGAGCGGCCTCTCCGGCCTCGGTCAGCTGCCCGGGGATGGGCGCCGTGGTCTCTATTCCGGGGGCCGGGAGTGCGGCGGGAGCCTCACCTGTCGGCTGGGCCTCCGGGTCGGACGTAAGTCAGGACGAGGGGACGGGACTTGTGCACGTCTTCGTGGGCTCCGCCTGAACGCAATTGAACAAGAGGCGGGAGTCATCGTCCCACCGCCTCGCTGAGGCCCAGAGGCCGGACAAAGCCCCTTCATGAAGTCTTCCTCAATAAAACCTGCTGTACGGGTCCCTGTCCTTGCCCGTCACGGTTCCCCTCATGAGGTACCAACTCCAAATCCCCCACAGGTCTGCGGAGATGGGCTGGAGAGGAGACAAGACCCGCTTCCTTTCCTGCGAGCTCATCTTATTTTCCTTTTTGCCCTGGTTGCCAGGTAGCTCCAAATTTTGTTCTCAGTCTCCGTAGTTCTCACCATAATTTTTTGGGGGGCAGAGTTTCAACGCTTGGCAAATGTTTTCATTTAACACTAATGATCCTGTTTTTTTGTTTTGTTTTGGTACCAGGGATTGAACCCAGGGGTGCTTCACCACTGAGCCACATCCCCATACGTTTTTATTTTTCGTTTTGAGACAGGGCCTCGCTAAGTTGCTGAGGCTGGCTCTGAACTTGCGATCCTCCTGCCTCGGCCTCCTGCCTTGCGGGCATCACAGGCTTGTGCGCCAGCTGATCCTGAGTTCTTTAAAGTCAGAAACTGGACACATAACGCACGCATTAAAGCAAAGTGGAGCGCAGCTGAAATTGGCATCCGCCTCTCCTGTGTCCCCCCAACTCCACGGGTGAGCGTCTCACTGACCTCTGAGGACGAAGCCGAAGCTGTCGCCCTCCTTGTGGAGTGACACGTCCGCTGTCTTCGAGACGATCCTCGGGTTGTTCTCCGGGGCTGGAGAGAAACGGAGGCTCCCTTGAGTCCCTCTGTCACATCTCCAAGCGGTCGATGTCCCCAAAGCTCATCCGGCAGCCACGGAGCCCACGGGGGAGCCTTTCCTGAGGGGCCCTCGCCCTCGCCCCGTCCCCCGGTGGAGCGAGTCCCGGCCTTGCCACAGCCCAGGATGTGACACCAACTTGGAGAACTCGGAGCCGCCGGCGCCAGGCCGTTCCACGCGCGGGCGGCGGCGGGGCAGAGCGGTGTTTGCGGCCCGGTCCCCACCCGTCCGCGCGGGGCACCCGGACCGCGCATCCCTCCCCGCCGCAGAGGTCCCGGCCAAGGCACCCACCGGGCGGGGGCAGCTCATACTCCACCTCCAGCACTACGCGCTCGCCCACGTTTTTGAGCAGCGTGATGATCTCGTCGTGCCGGAGCCTGGCCAGGCGGATCCCGTTCACCGAGCGAATGTAGTCGCCCACGTTCAGCAGGTCGCTCCTAGGACACGAGCCGAGCGCGGATCGGACCCCAGCCTCCCCGCGACCTCTGCACCCTCATTTCACAAACACGGAAATCGAGGCCCAGAGAGGTCATGCACGCGTCCAGCGAGCCTGGAAGGGACGCACCCAGGCTGTCACTTTTATTAACCTGTGGTGCTTAACCACTAAGCCACATCCCCAGCCTTTGAGACAGGGTTTTTGCTAAATTGCATAGGGCCTCTCCCTAAACTGCTGAGGCTGGCCTCTAACTTGCCATCCTCCTGTCTCAGCCTCCTGAGCCACTGGGATTACAGGTGTTTTAAATAATAGCTCCGGCCAGCCCAGGACAAGCCCAGAGAATGTCCAGAGCGTCCTATCTTTGCGGGTCCCTAATCTTCATCTTGGCTTTTCAGATAATCTGTTCAGCAGGACACTTACCAACACCTGACCTGTGCAAGGACCAGGGAGGCAGAATGGAGAGGCTGACTCACAGCTTCAAGGAAAAAGGGGACCACAGAGGTCAAACGACAGGGGAAACCCAAGCCAATGTGTGGACCGACATCCAAGCTCAGAGCGCAGCCCTGTCAGCTTGCAATCGGGGAGGGCTTCCAGAAGCAGTGACTTTGTGCCAAGTGGGCAGGGATGTATAGGAGTCTGCCAGGAGACTGCTGCAGGGAACAGCAGAGGCCAAGGTCTGGAGGGACAAGGGCCTGGCAAGTCAGCCCCTGGGCCAAGGGGAAAGGGAGAACACTGGGATCACAGCTTGCGCTGGAGACCTTTTCCCTGGGCGCTCCCCAACAATTGCCTAATTGTTCTGCAAAGGCCTTGGTACATTTCCTCCGTCCCCAGGCCCTCAGGATCCCCTCCAGGTTCCCTTCCCTGCTGTCCCCACCTTGCTGCGAGCCCCCCAGGTCTCAGGTTGGAGACCCTGGGCTTCCCATCCTTGTCAGTGCCTCCGGAGATGGTCAGGCCCAGTGTGCTGCCTTCTCTCTTGATCAGCTCCACCATGGTGACCCCTTGGAACTCCTCTGCCAAGAGATGGGAGGGTGAGCACCCAGCAGGGGGCAGGGCGGGCCCCCAGGTCTAAGATGGGTGACGCTACCCCTGGGATTGCTATATGCCGAGTGACGTCATCTCCTGTTTGCAGAGGAGGATCAGAGAGGCTGAGTGAGTGGCCACAGGACACAGAGCAAGTTCCCCGTGGAGCACTCTGGGCTCTCTGTGCCTCCAGGGCAGAGTGAGAGGGAAGGAAAGAAATCTCTTTACCTGGGATGCTCTGTCTGCGGCAAGCCAGAGCCACATCCGCGCCTCCAGCCTCCTTGCCTCCTTTGGAATAAGGCCCATCGTCTGCAGGTAAGAAAAGATGCAAAACCCCTGGTTTCCACTTCATTTCCATTCCTGCCCTCTGCGCTGGGAATGCACTCTGGGTGGCAGCCTATAAGATGTGTCTTTCCTGCTACCAGCAATACCTGATTCTCTGCTAGCAAAGCCCTCTCCTAAACAAGGTTCCATTCCAGTTTGGACCGGGTCCTTGCACATGCCAGGCAAGCGCTCCAACCGCTGAGCCACTGCTCCAGCCCAAAGCATAACATTTGATATCAACTAAAAGGTGTGATACTACCAGTGGGAGTACAGATCAGCAAAACTGGAGGGTAATTGCTTAAGGCCTTGCTAAATTGCTGAGGCTGGCCTCCAACTTTTGATCCTTCTGCCTCAGCCTCCTGAGCCACTGGGATTACAGGTGTGTGCCGCCACACCCGGCTTGTCTTGGGTATACTTTAAACCATCTCTAGATGACTTATAGCCCTAATATGAAGTAAGTACTATGGAAATAGTTGCTATACTGTAGTGTCCAGGAAACAATGACAAGAAAACTGTCTACATATTTTGAGTACAGAGGCAAAGTTTTCCTATCATCTTCGATCCCTGGTTGGTTGAATCTGTGGAGGTGGAAGCGGCGGATGAAGACGGCTGGCCGGACGTGGGTGGGTGCGCGCACTGTGCCATCTTCTAATCGGGACTTGCTCATTGGTGGACTTTATCATGGGAGGGTGTCCTGGATATCAGGGACCAACTATAAAATAGTGCAACAGATTCCCAAAACGTGGCCCCAGACCAGCAGCACCAGCAGCACCTGGAAACGGGCCAGAAATCCAAGTCGCCGGGTCCCACCTACAACCTGACACTGGACACTTTGGCGGGTGGGGCCCCGCAGTCCATGCGTCTTAGCGCGTTGGCCTCGCGTTCTTTCTCTGCTTTTTTCAAGCTTACAGACACCGGCATGCGCTCCTGTTTCCACTCAGCCCCCAGGGTGGGTAGGGTCACAGGCCTGCGCCACCTCGGCGCCGGCTTCCCTTGTTCTGTGCACCGCCCGTGCTCCCCGCGTCCCGACCACGCACGCGATCTCGCACTTCCCACAGCTGCTCTGGAGGAGGTCGGAGCTTACTGCGTGCCCACTGGAGAAACAAGGTCGCTCAAACAGCCCCTGCCTCTACCGCACCAGCTTCTGTAGCCTCCTTTCTCGGCCCGGGGCTGAGATAGGCGAGGGCAGGCGCAAACCGAGAAGGGACAACCTTCCTGCTGGCTCCATCTGCCGCCTCCGGGGCCCACCCTGACCCCAGGCAGATCTCATGGGCCTCTGCTCTTGCCTTAGGCTTCACGCGAGCCTGCGATGGCCCCGCCTGCCACCCTGCGGGGCGCATCTGTCCCCGCCGCGCCCCTCGCGGGCAGGGGAGGTTGGAGAGGAGCCAGCTCGGGCCTGGGTCGTGAGCGGCAGCCGGGGTGCGCTGACCTGGCTCCGGATCAGGACTTAGAATGGGCTGGGTCCAGGCTCAACTTGAGGGCCAGGTCGGAACTTGGTCGCAGCACCAGCAGGGCTGTGACCACAGCGAGTTTCTCAACCCCGCATGTTGGCATTTTTTGGCTACAGAAATTCTTGTGGTGGTGGTGGCGGGGGATTCTCCCTTGTGCATTACAGGAAGTTCAACAGTGGCCTCAAATCACCGGATGCCGGTAGCACCCGTGTCACCTTCAGATGATTCCAGATATTGCTAAATGTTCCTTAGGGAGCAGCATCG
>PVKS010036891.1:6982-19119 GCA_004027875.1 Aplodontia rufa
AGACACGGGAACTGGAGCAGCTCAGCAATTATGTCGCTTGCCTAGCAAGCATGAGGACATGGGTTCTAACCCCAGCCCCAAGTATACAATGAGGTGTTGGAGCAACTAAAGCCACATAAGAAACTAAATAAAATTGATTCTCCCTTTCTATCCCTCTCCTTAAAAAAAAAAAAAGAGCAAGGGAGAGTGAAAATCAATTGTATTTAGTTTTTCATTTGGTTTTCATTGCTCTGACACTTAATTTATACTTAATTGTGCATGTTGTGCTGGGGTTTGAATCAGGGTCCTTGTATATGCCAGGCAAGCACAATACTGCTGAGTTTACTGCTCCAGCGCATTTTTTATTTCTTGTGTATAGTATTTAAAAGTTGTGCAGTGTCAACTTAGAAGTCATTAGTTCTTTTAGTTTCTGCTTATTTTGGGAAGTTTTATTGCTTATTCAATTTTGAAGGATAACTTTGCTGGATATAGTGATCTTCTTTGACAGTTACTTTCTTTCAGGACTTGGAACATATAATTCCAAGCCTTCCTGGCTTTCAGAGTTTGTTCTAAGAAATCAGAATTATTTTTGACCAGGTTGGCTCTAAATATGGCCTGACATTTTTCTCTTGTGGCTTTTAAAATTCTACTTCTCTGTTAGACATTTTAATTATAATGTGTGTGGAGAAATTCTTTTTGATCTTTCTTGTTTATTTGGGGTTCTGAATGCCTCCTGTAGCTGGATGTTCATCTCATTCTCAAGGTTTGGAAATTTTTCTGTTATTATTTCCCTGAAATGGTTATCTATTCCATTAGCCTGCATCTCACAACCCTCAGTTTCAATGATTTTTAAGTTTGGTCTCAATGTTGTTCTAGAGTTCTTATATATGCTGATCATTGTTACTTACTTTCTTTAACACTGTCTGAATGTTCAAGACTGGCCACTTTGTCTTCCAACTTCAAGATTCTATCTTTAGCCTGGTCTACTCTAGTAAAGAAACTTTCAACTGAATGCTTTGTGTGAATTATTGTATCATTCATTCATTCATTTATGAGAAAAAGCGTGCGTGTGTGAGCACTCACAAGCAAGGGTTGGAGGTTGTTAACCCTTTCCTCTTTTTGTGATGCTCACTGAACTGCCAGTTGGAGTGTCTAAGCCTGCAGCTGGCTGAAATAACTGTCATCTTCTCCTCTCACCAGTATAAGACAGAACAGAATGGGAAGTACTATCAACTGCAGTTTTGTCAGCACAGACCAATGCACTCCAGGGTGAAGTACTGCAGAGTTCTAGGAGAGGAGTTCCAGAGGCTGGGGCTTAGGCCTAATTAGGACTAAAGGGCTTTGTTGGGTTTTATCTCCTCTGGAGAGATTATAAACCAATACAACCCTAGGGGCTTGGCACTTGCTTATCTCTGCTTGGAGACTGGATCTCAGGAGCCTCCCAAGAATTCTACTTGTGGAGCAGGGAACCCAATTCTCCTACTTCTCTGCTCCTCACAAACACAGCCTTGTTAGGCTTGGTCCCTGAGTGTATTTGCACCTGCCTGCTCAGATTTCTGACCCTCTTTAGCTGTTCACATAAGCCACCAGACTCAAAGAAAAAACAAGTGGGGCTCCCCTTCATTTTGACTTGAATTCCTCTTGTACAATCTTCTTTGTTCCTGTTTCACTCATGTTTTGTTAGATGCACACTGAAGCACATGGTAGGTACTTGCCAGGTAAGTTTGGCAATGTTTGCTAATGATCTCCTCAGCTCCTACAACAGCAAGCTACAGTACAGCTTTCCCAAGATGCCCCTCCCTGCTCAGTGTTCTGCTTTCCAGTTGAGAAATAGAGCACTTTTCAAACACCAGTTTGCAGTGCGGCCTCTGGATCAGCTAAGTTCAGGATGCTTTTCTGATCTATAGGCTTTTATGTATCCAATCTGTCCCCCGTGTTTCTGTTAGCCCTCCCCTCTGCTGCTGCCAGAGCCACAACCAGCTTGACTCAAATGTATTCTTTGTTCAATGCACCATAATTTGTGTCGCATTCGACCAGCGAAGCGGCAATAACGACACGTACACTCTTGTTGCTTTCGGAGATCTCTCACGTGCGCTTTATTCAGGAAGTTGTACCGCTTATATAGCGAAGGTAACCCAATCAGCAGGTTGTTGCTACGAGGAAGAAAACTCTGCTGCCGGCTCCTCTTGGTTATCCCTAGGTGGTCAGATATTGCAAGCATATGAACCAGGAACAGCACGAGGTCAGCTGACTTGGTTTGGCCAGCTGCCAGCCGCCATCTTAAAGCTGCCTGCGTGGCGTGGCCCCCAGGTGCCACCCGCCACATCTCCGCCTTTTTGTTTAAGATGAGACCGTGCCTGTCTTAGGTTGCCAGGATAGAGCTACATTCTTACCCGTCATGGGGTGTTGAAGTACAACTTCTTCAATCCCTGTCTTAGGTTGATATGTGCTCTTCCTGGTCTGACCAGTCTTTGACTACCGGTCTAGCATGCTCAGCCATACTTCAGGGGAGTGGCCAGCATCAATGGCTAGCACAGCTTGGTGTAGAATTGCTGTCTGTTTACACTGGTTACCATGTAGCTTACACATCCACCACACACCGATACCAGATATGAGACATGGAACCATTAAAAACCAGGAAGCCAAACCAATTTCTTCCCCAAGCAACAACAGATTGGAAATTCTACCACCAGTGATCATGGAAACAGAGGATATATCCATACAAGCAATAACAAAACAAAAGGTTTCAATAGTTCCTTAAGTGGTTGTTCATTCTCATTCGTGACATTTCTGAACCCATGGTGGATTTCAAGCCCTAACAAAATTGCAACTACAACAATACTAAAAAAACCACACCAACAGTAAAATCACAAAGACACACAGAACAAATTTTTTCCAACAAAACACAGGACGTCCTACCCTAGCTCTAAGTTAGTGCTTCCTCTCCTCACGGGAGCCCAACGCTAACCTCGAGGTTCCTGCTTTTTAGATTGCAGCTTTTGAATTTTCACTTTCACTTCGGCACTCTATCGAATAGAGTTCTTGTCTATCTCTAACAACTTACCTTGCCTTAGCCACTTATCACTGTTTTCGGAGGGGTTCCCATACGGGCCACCACTTGACGTGCTCAACCAGCGAGGCGCCAATAACAACACGTACACTCTTGTTGCTTGCGGAGATCTCTCACGTGCGCTTTATTCAGGAAATTGTACCGCTTATATAGCGAAGGTAACCCAATCAGCAGGTTGTTGCTACGAGGAAGAAAACTCTGCTGCCGGCTCCTATTGGTTATCCCTAGGTGGTCAGATATTGCAAGCATATGAACCAGGAACAGCACGAGGTCAGCTGACTTGGTTTGGCCAGCTGCCAGCCACCATCTTAAAGCTGCCTGCGTGGCGTGGCCCCCAGGTGCCGCCCGCCACAAATTTGTGAGTCTCTAAGACACTCTGAATGTCCAATATTGAATTTTAGCAAAATTTCTCTTTTACTCACCTCACTAAGAAGTAATACTCCTGCTTCTTGTATCCCAAGCTACAGAGCAATAAGAATGCAGCCTTCCTCTAATTGGCTATTTTGAATCTCTTCTAGGATTTTTCTTTTCTTGGTACACAATTTATATAGAAAGCTAAAATGACTTGATCCCACTATTAAGGAAGCAAGAATTCAAATACCTAGAATGGTTTGTAAAAATAAATGAAGGAAAATTAAAAATAAAAGAGAGAACCCACCGAAAGAAAATAAACCCTTTTTTCAGTGTACACTGACATTTACTGAAAAAATATAAAAAAGTTATACTATCATGTTTTTTAAAATTCTACTATCAAGTAATCAGATCTCTATATTCATTTTCAAAACATTCTACAGCACACAGGACATATTGGTATTTTTTAGCTGTAGAATGCTATATTCTCTGATGTACAAAGGATAAGTTGTAAAGAAACTGCACTTGATAACTAGAGAAAAGAGTTTTTGTGTTTTAAAATGTAGGTTTCCTTATGTTTTTCAGGCTGGTCTCAAACTCCTAGGCTCAATCAATCTTCTTACCTCAGCCTCCTCAAGTAGGTGGAACTACCAGAGCAAGCCACCATGCCAGGCTGAGAAAAGTTCTAACAAATATTTTGACCAGAATGATCATTCAAAATAATTCTCAACTATTCACATAAATTTTGTCACTTTCATAGTTATATATTTTTAGTTTCTACCTTTGTTTGCTGAATACAATTCCTACAAAACTCTTGGGGGCTGGTAATGGTGGTGCATGCCTATAATCCCAGCAACATGGGAGGCTAAGGCAGGAGGATCTCAGGTTAAAGGCCAGCATCTTTAGCACTTAGCTGGACCTGAGAAGTGATATGTCTTTCGTATGCTAATGAGATGAGGTGTGTGGGGAGCCTAGGATAGCCTCAGGATGGTGCTAGTTGCTAGGGGAAATAACCCAGACTTTAAAGAGAACTTTCAGCTCCTACCCCACCACCACCACCTGCACCTCTGCATATGACAAAGAGGTTAAAGTCTGGGTTAATCACTAATAGTCAAGAACTTAATAAATTATAACTAACTAGTGAAGCCCCCATAAAATCCCAAAAATATAGGTCAAAGGGCTTTTAGGTTGCTGAGTAGTACAGATGCAGGGATGGTTGTATGCCTGGAGAAAGTATGGAGTTTCAATGCCCCTTCTCCCATACCTTGCTCTAAATATCTCTTTTATCTGGCTCTTCCTGAATTACATCCTTTTACTAGAATTAGTAAGTAAACTTTTGTCTTGGGTCCTATGAGTTGTTCTAGCAAATGAACATACCTAAGAAGGGAGTCAAGAGAACCTCTGATATATATAGCCAATTTGGACAGAAATTGTGGGTAACCTGAAAGCCCACTGAATAGTCAGGATAGTCAGACAGTAAGACATAGGCAGGAAGTTAGGACAATGGGCCCCATAAAAGGCTTCTCTACATAAATGGAAAGTGCAGACTGCTGCATAGAAAGAGATTGCTCTGTAGAAACATTCCAAACATTCTAACCACCAAAAACCCTTTGACCCAAAGAAGTGGAAAATGAGAAGGCAGACAAAGAATTTCAAACTCAACAGCTTGCTTAAAGGGCACAACCAATTAGAATGTAACAGGCTGACCAGATACCTAATTATCAGAAATGTTAAGACAACAGACTTACATTCTTTTGATACCTGATTAATATAAACATTGTGCAATGCCCCTACAGAGCAGCTACATAAGCCCTTAGACTAATACACTTGAGCAGCAACCCTTGTGAGTATCCCTCTTGCTCACTGAGAGCTGTTTCTTCTCACACTCAGCCTCCATCATCCATTAATTTCATTTTTTCAGTTTACAACACAAAAACATGAGGAGTAGTACTGGTGGTCTGCATCTGAACAGTAAGTAATACTAGCAGGCATTGCCTGATGTGGAGTCAAAAAAGCTGTAATACAAATGGGTCTTGCCCACTGTGATCATAACAGGAGAAAATCTGGTTTCACTACAAATTGCCATTGGCATGTGAAGTTGGGGGGTAGTCCTGTGGGACTGTGCCCTTAAACCTGTAGGGTCTGCACTAACTCATTGTAAGACACCCAGTTAGTGTCTGCAATGAATTAAAGAATTGCTTTGTGTAGTAAAATTCTCACAAATCTGGGAATCTGCACACATAAGCAGCCCTTACCTCAACTGAGAACCTATTCTCGGAAGTTTCTCTTTGCTTTTGCTTACTCTTTTATAGATTAACTGCACACTAAGTTAACTAAGAATGCACAAAACCCTCCCTTCCTACACACTTCCTAGACTCAAGTTATGGAAAAAGGTCACACCTGGAAGGGTGCTTGCCAGACACACTTGAAGGATGTGAAAAATTACCAGAAGCTGCTCAGTCAGGCAGCAAACCCCCTCTACTCACTGAATCTACAGACGTAAGGCCCTTATCTGAACCTGTAGTCTCTGGCCATTATCAGAGGATCCCCGCCCTACTGAAAAACTCTGTTTAATCTCCACCTACCCAAAAATCCAGTTTGGCCCCCTCCCTCCTCATTCCCTCTTTATCTACCCCAGGCTGTAAGAGGCAAGTGGGGCCCAACCCTCCCCTCCTGAATAAACCTGTTACTGTTGAGCCTCTGTTCTCCTATTTCCTTCTTCTTCTTCTTCTTTTTTTTTTTTTTTTTTTTTTTTTTTTGGTTTTTTTTTTTTTTTTTTTTTTTTTTTTTTGTTCTGTTTTTTGGTCTCTTTTTTTTTTTTACAACATTGACCACAATAAAAACAAGACATAAGCTACTTTAAATGACCCAGAAAATTTTATCATTTTTCCTCTTTTGATCCATTAGACTGAAACTCTCACGAATCTATGTGAACCAGAAGCACACAGCCCACATTTCCAAACAAGCTATTCTTTTTATTTTTATTTTGTGACAGAGTCTAAGTTGCTAAATTGGTCTCCAACTTGTGATATTCCTGCTTCAGTCTCCCTAGACTCACACTGGGATTATAAATGTGCACCGCCACAGAAGAGGCTACTTTTCAAAACAAAGGGCAACCGAGGCACCCACCTGTCTGGGACCCACATGTCTTTCCCTGGAAAATCATATAAAAAGATTCTCACTTAGTCAAGAGCCAGTCATCTTCCAACAATACCAGCATGTTGCTACTAAAGCTCTTTCAGTTATTCTGCCTCCTGACTCATTGACTCTGGGGGCAGCAGCAAACTGAACTTCATATGTTTACATCAAAAGTGAAATACTGAGAGTAGTAGAGGGGAAAAAAACTCACTTTTTCCTAACTTTATAATTGATCTTGGTGTTTACTTAAATAAAAAGTCTTTTGCCAGGCAGTGCACACTTATAATCCCAGAGGCTTGGGAGGAGGCTGAGACAGTAGGATCACAAATTTGAGGGCAGCCTCAGCAATATAGTAAGGCCCTAAGCAACTTAATGAGACCCTGTCTCATAAGAAAAGTAAAAACAGTTGGGATATAGCTCCGGGGTAAAGCATCCCTGGGTTAAATTTAAACAACAACAACAAAAAATTTTCTTTTAACTCTTTTTGTGACTTTTTCTCTTAACATATTCTATTTGATGAACAACACCAATTATATCAATTACTTAATGTATTTGTAATACCCTTAAACTGGAACAATAAAATGACATCAATAAGAAAACAGATTAAAGAAACTATACATTGAAACAATGGAATATAGCAGTGAGAACAAACCATCTGGAGCTAAATATCTCAATTTTGAAGAAATATCAAATATAGAAAACAGGAGGGTTAGAGTGGTGGCTTGGCGGTTACGGTGCTTGCCCATCATGCATAAGTACATGAGTTCAAACCCCAGCACCCACGTACACAACTTAGTGTCAGAGCAACGAAAGCCATGTGAAAAAAACTCAAAACTTGATTCTTTCTCTCACTGTCTTTCTTAAAAAAAAAAAAAAAAGTGTAATCTTTAAAAAAATAAAAACATGTAATCTTTTTTTAAAAAAAATATATATATATATGGGGCTGGAGTGGTGGCTCAGTGGTTACAGTGCTTGCCTTGCATGGTTAAGTACGCGGGTTCAAACTCCAGCACCACGTACACAATGAAGTGTCTGAGCAACAAAAGTCCATGAAAAACTGAAATAAAAAATTGATTCTGTCTCTCTCTCTCACTGTCCCTCTCTCTTAAAAAAAAAAGAAAAAGAAAAACTAAACAAAAAATTGTAAAAAAAAAAAAAAAAAAAAAAAAAAAAAAAAAAAAAAAAAAAAAAAAAAAAAAAAAAAAAAAAAAAATATATATATATATATATATATATATATATATATATATAATAGGGCTGGATATGTAGCTCAGTGACAGAGCACTTGCAAGAAATGGTCTTGGTTCAATCTCCAGCATCACAAAATGACTAAAAAAAAAAAAAAAACAGGAAACTTTAAAAATATTCAGAAATATTATTTTTGATATATAATAGCTTAATGTGTTTACATCTGACACATTTACATACATATATGTGTGTGTACATAGTATATACACACACAGGAAAAAGCATTAAAATATACATGGGAAAAAAATCAAAAGAGTTGGGCTGGAGCAACGGGTCAGTGGTTTTGGCACTTGCCGCATACACACAGGGATGCAGATTCATACCCCAGCACTGTTAGATAACTGTCAATAATGATGGTCATATTTAGATGTAAATTCCTTTTTCACAAAGCACAACTATTTAGAGGCACACCCTACCTCACTAGACAGTTATCTAACAAGCACCACATACACAACAAAGCATCTGAACAACGAAAGCCAAATGAAAAACTAAATAAAATTCTCTCTCTCTCCCCCTCTCACTGTCCCTCTCTCTTAAAATTTTTTTTTAAAAATCAAAAGTTATTGAAATACAGTCTAAATTCTTTTTTTTTTTCCTGACATGATAGCAAATTTATTTTTTACGGTACTGGGTACTGAACTTAGGAGTGTTCGGTATGAGCATAATCCTAACACCACCACCCCTTTTTTAAAAATGGAGGGAAAGAGAGAGAGAGAGAAAATCAATTTTTATTTTTTTATCTCGTCTTTGTTTTTCCAACACTTTGTTGTGTATATGGTACTGGAGTTTGAACCCAGGTCCTTGAGCATGCCAGGTAAGTGCTCCAATGGCTGAGCCACCACTCCAGCCCTCCCCCGACCACTTTTTAAAAATTTATTTAGTGTCTCCCTGAATTGCCCAGGTGGGTCTCAAATTTGTAGTTCTCTTGCCTCAGCCCCCCCGAGTAACTGGGATTATAGGTCTGACACCCTGCACCCACAGCAAAGTAATTTTATTTTATTTTATTTTATTTTTTTAACAAAGAGGGACAGTGAGAGAGAGAGAGAAAGAGAGAATCAATTTTATTTAGTTTTTCATGTGACTTTTGTTGCTCCAACACTTCACTGTGTATGTGGTGCTGGGGTTTGAACACAAGTACTTGCACATGCTAGGCAAGCGCTGTAACTGCTGAGCCACCGCTCCAGCCCACAGCAAAGTAATTTTAAAAGCTTAAATGCTCAAAGACAAAGTAATCATAAAAGAGGATACACATTATGTTTTACAGTGTATAGAATACTTCAAGTATTTTTGAAAAGGGAGAGCAAATGGAGTGGTGGTTTATCACAACAAAGGAAGCTCAGAGACCTGCAAAAAGGCAACAATGATAGAAATCAACTTGCCCTCAAAGAATCTGGAAAAACCTCAGACCTTAGAAGTACCAAGTAGGCTTGGGGGTCGGGGGGCACACACCTGTAATCTCAGTGACCTGGAAGGCTGAGTCAGGAGTATTGAAAGTTCAAGACCAGCCTGGGCAACTTGGTGAAACTCTGTCTCAAAATAAAAACACCCCTAGCTTCAGTCCTTAGTACCAAAAAAAGAACAGTAGTGTTCTAAACATGAGGACACTAGTTAAGATGAAAACAGATGTGAGATCTGGGGAAGTAGCTTAGTGGTAGAGTACTTGCCAAGCATATGTGAGGTCTGGGCTCATTTCCCAGTACTACTAAATAAATAAAATAAATAAATAAGTAAAATTTATGGCCCAAGCAAGAAATCAGAAAAGTGTTTTCTGGAGGGACTGCAGGACCCTAGAGAAAAATCTTCTTCATAGTGACATATAACCATATCTCCTTTCTAACACTCAAAAGTGAGGTTTACCACAATAAGTCTTATTCCTACAGAATCTTTTTTTCTCTTTTTGTACAGTATATATTTTATTAGTTTGTACTATACTGTCTTGTATTACAAAGGCAATTTAATGTAAGAATCTTCCTTCTATAGAGATTTTTATTTTTGGTACTAGAGATTGAACCCGGGATGCTTAACCACTGAGCCACATTCCAACCCCTTTTATATGTTTTATTTTGAGACAAGGTCTCACTCAGTTGCGGAGGTTGGCTCTGAACTAGCGATCCTCCTGAACTGTCTCAGCTTCCTGAGCTTTTGGGATTACAGGTGTGCAAATGGTCCCTGGCAAGGGCTGCTAATCTTAAAATTTATCATTCTCCTTTGATTTTCCATATGGCACCTGTACCCTCAACTATGCCTGGTGTACTCAAAGATTCCTGTTTTATCCCCCCCTGGGAATAAGATGCAAACTTCTGCCAGAACTGGGGAATTGTGGGGAGATATACTCACTGGAGGATATGAAAAGGAGGGAGGGGATCTAATAGCTACATGTTCTTCTTCAGCTACTTTCCCAACAGTACATAAAATCTTAATTATTTTCAGTCTTCCAAATTATGTCAGTTTCTGACTTATTCTAGATATTAAAACATTTTTTCCCCTCTTGTGGCACTGAGGATTGAACCCAAGGTGTCAGGCATGTGCTGCACCACTAAGCTATACCCCAAACCCTTAAAAATGTTAATTCCTTATATTTCGGGGACAGAGGTTATAAATAATAGGGAGTCTTATCATAAACAAATAATTTTCCGTTTGCTAGGATCTTAATTTTCTGTAAAGAACAAATACCACATACTGTATTCATCATTATAAGAGATTTGAAACTATCAATCTTAGGTTACAGAATTCTTTTAATTGACATTTTATTTATCTTCAGGAAAGCCAAAACACAAAGTAACATGGGTTTAAATATGGTGAAATGCTTTTTAAATATACTGATAGAATGAAGACGAAGTCTCCTATCAATACAAAGATAATATTCTAAAATTAAATTTAAAAGTTAAAGATAAGGCTGGAGTGGTGGCTCAGCAGTTACAGCACTTGCCTAGCATGAATGCGGACGCAGGTTTGAACACCAGCACCACATACACAATAAAGTGTTGGAACAACAAAGGCCACATGAAAAATTAAATAAAATTGATTCTCTCACTATTCCTCTCTCTTAAAAAAAAAGTTAAAGATAATAAAAATTTAGCTCCTTTAAAAGTTAATGTTGCTCACAGTAGCACAGGAAGATGGCAAGTTTAAGGCCAGACTGGGTAATTTAGGGAGATCCTGTCTCTAAAAACAAAAACAAAAACAAAAAAAGACAAGAAAAGGGCTAGGGACGTAGCTCAGTGGTAGAGAACTTGCCTAGTATGAGTAAAGTTCTGAGTCTGATCCTCAGTACTATATAAACAAACTAATCCTAGAAATATTAAAAAATGCTTAGCTGACTACAAGAGGAACAGTCCAACCCTAAATCTAACAGAAGACAGGAAATCACCAAAATCAGAGCTGAAATCAACGAAATTGAGAACAAAAAAGCTATTCAATCTATTAACAAATCTAAGAGTTGGTTCTTTGAAAGAGTTAACAAAATCGACAGACCCCTTGCTAAACTCACCAAAAGGAAGATCAAAATGAAGCAAATCAACAAAATCAGAGACGAAAATGGGGATATCACCACAGACTCATCCAAGATACAGAAGATTATCAGAATCTATTTTGAAAACTTATACTCTGCCCAATTTGATAACCTCCAGGACATGGAAAGGTTGTTGGACACACACAACATCCCCTCTTTAACACAGGAGGACACTGAAAACCTCAATCAACCTATCACAGAAAGCGAAATTGAAGCAGCAATCAAAGCTCTCCCAAAAAAGAAAAGCCCAGGTCCAGATGAATATATGGCAGAATTCTACCAAGCCTTCACAGAAGAACTAACACCGATCCTCTACAAGCTCTTCCAGGAAATTGATAGAGAGGGAACACTCCCAAACACTTTTTATGAAGCAAACATTACACTGATCCCAAAGCCCAACAAAGATACATCAAGGAAAGAAAACTACAAACCAATTTCCCTGATGAACGTTGATGCAAAAATCCTTAATAAAATTTTAGCTAATCAGATACAAAAGCACATTAAAAAGATAATTCATTATGATCAAGTGGGCTTCATTCCAGGAAAACAAGGCTGGTTCAACATACGCAAATCAATAAATGTAATTCACCGTGTAAACAGAATTAGAAACAAAAATCATATAATCATCTCAACTGATGCAGAGAAGGCGGCATTGGATAAAATTCAACACCACTTTATGCTCAAAACTTTGGAAAAGATAGGGATCAAGGGAACATACTTTAACTACGTCAGAACCATTTATGACAGACCCATAGCCAACATTATCATCAATGGAGAAAAACTGAAAGCATTTCCACTGAATTCAGGAACAAGTCAAGGCTGTCTGCTCTCCCCACTCTG
>PVKS010036892.1:0-19030 GCA_004027875.1 Aplodontia rufa
TCCACCCTTCTCCTCCACCCACGACCTGTGCGCCCGCAGTTACCACCCAGCTAATCCAGATCAGGGGATTAATGCACTGATTAGATTAAGGCTCTCATAACTCAATCCTTTCACTTTTGAACCTTGTTATAGCATTTCACCTGTGAGCTTCGGGGGGACACCTCCTATTCAAGCCATAACAATAGAGGATATATCCCCAGTGTTCTGACCCAAACCACAATACACAGAAGGCATAAAATACACCTGTATTAAATGGAACAATTTACTTTCTAGCCATATTAAATTTCATTGCCTAATATTTTTACTGTGTGTTTAAATATATTTAGATACACAAAGGCTCCCCATTGTGCTGGAGTGTTCTATAGTTATTTCAGTAACATGCTAAGCAGGTTACAGGTTTACAGCTCAGGATCAATGGACTGTACCTTGCAGCCTAGGTGCGCACAGGCTAGACAATCCAGGTGTTGTGAGCACACGGTGAAGAAATGGCCTAGCAGCGCATTCTCAGATGCATCCTGGTCTTTAAGGGAGGCATGGCTGTTCAGGAAGTAGATGGTCAGAATGAGGAGGCAGCTGAGGGACGAGGTCACACAAGATAAACACACACAACACTGACAACGCATCTGCTCAGTCCAAAGTCTGATTTCTGAGCTTTGCTGGTTGCTCTCTGGTTTTGTTGTAAAATAGTCTTAACGCTATTCACCTTGCCCACTCTGCTGGCTGCTTCAATATATAAAAGGGAGATAATTCCCAAATTTGTTCACTCTGTTATCTATTAATCTGTATTTATTTATCAAAACAGAGCCAGGAGAAAGTAATCTATAAAGTGTGAACAACTATTGTTAATTGCATTATCAGAACCGTTTGGCTATAAGTAATCCAGCCAAAATTTAAGCAGGCTCAAGAGAAAAGCTCACAGACACTGAGAGCTTCAAGGGTGAGTTCGGTACCACTGGATTCAAAGGCTTCCGTGTGGTCTAGAGTTTTGACCTTCCTTTACTCTCCTTTTGTTTGCAGTTGTTCAACAGGATCAAGTGGTGGCCAAGATGGCTATTCATGGATTCGATTCTTACCAATTACCAGAAAGAAAAAATGGTCTTCAGCAGGCACTCTTTGGCCTGTCTTGCCGCACACCCAGTTCCTGGAGGCGATCAATTAGTTATGTCTGAGACTACACTTTGAGTAAAAGTCAGGATACCTCATCTCCAGGAGCTGCGGGCAGAGTGGGCACCGGGTGTTTCTGGAGGAATGACGGCATTTTCTTTGAATGGAAAGGGTTCTAGGAAGGTAAATAATATATGTCTACCACAATAGTTACCTTGGTACTGGGATTACCAGATTATAATCTGAAATGTATGCTCTGCTTGACAGTATCTTTCCAATAACTCTGTGACATTCATTTGCTGTACGGATCATGGTGAAACCGCAAACGAGATTCTACATGCAATAATGCACTCTCAGCTCTAGGCAGCCATATAATACAGGAGATTATCATTGTTAATGATAGATGCAGAATAAAGGGGAAGTCTCAACCAAAACACTTTTCATCACCAGCAGTTTGAAATGATTGACAGTATTCATGGGATTTTCTTTCTGTATATGTGCCTGACCTAAGGGAAGAATCTGAAATGGTTTTTCCAACATCAATCTGTCACTGTCTCTAAAGGCATAGCTGGTCTGTTTGCTATGAGCTCTGTCTGCTTATGACAACTCAGCCCCCGTTTCTCTGAGCTTTATGGCTAGAGAGAGTGTTTTCTCATCCTCCCACTTTTGAATTATGTGCTATGATTTTATCATCAGCAGTGTGGACTGTCAGGAGATCAGACCTGCCTGTGGGTCTCAGGGTTGATGGAGGCTTGGCAGAGAGAGATTCTCAGCGCTGTCATTGGTCCTTTGGCAGGGATCCATTCACGGGTTTTAATTAGCTAATCCTACAGAGAAACAGTCTAAGTAATTATCTGCAACTGAAACACACTGGGATGTTTGTTTTTTCTCTCATGCCTGCATCTTTCGCCAGTTTTCAAAGGACCAGCTTTGGAAGGGTTCCATGCATGCAAGACTCTCTTAGGTCAGGTTGCCCAGGAAACAGACTTGGGGGTCGAGGTTTGCATGCCGGTTATACCCCGGGACAAACTACCAGTGGAATAAGGAAATGAGATTGTGTATAGGGAAGAGTCCTCTGTGACACAGTTAGACCAGGGCCATGGGGAGCTGTGGAGCTATGTGAGCCTCAGATGTGTCCATACTGAGGCCAGGCCACTGGGCCTTTTGACTCCAGCAGAGACCAATCCTTGAATGTGGACTGCCTGGGGATAGAGGCACCATGTGTTTGAGAAGCTCCCTTTGAATTAGGGCAGTTCTTGGGCAGGTCTTACCTGTGAGCCTTCAGCTGTCAGTTCTTCTGGAAACTGGGGCAGTGATCTTTGTCCCTGATTTAGGACAGAGGTAGTGGAAACACAATGCAGCTTTGCTATGCCCATCTAGAGAACTTACTGTTTTATATAGATGTGGACAATAACATTTGCGCAATCTCACTAACAGAGACTAACATCTCATCTAACTCGTTCACATTTGTATCTTGTTAACAAGCTGGAAGGTGAAGAAAACAGTCCCAGGAGCTGAAAGCTGTCACCTAGAAGCTTGAACAGCTCTGGACAAGGTCAGGAGGGCTTGTAAAAAACAAGTCACAGACAGCTAACTGAAGAATTCCCAGACGGCACCGGAACCAGGGAAACTGAGGCAGGCACAAGGAACGTTTTGCTGAACCATCCAGCATCAGGATCCGAAGAGAGAAAATTCCCGATAGCTAGCACATCACAAGAGCTATGGTGAAGATGCTCACTGGACCACACTACCACACCTGCACCCAGGGTGGACACCCAGATTGCAGAATTCCCAGCACCTCTGCCTATCCCATCAAATACTGTGAGACTGGAAATCGAGAGCTACTACACTCAGGTGGCTTGGCAGCTAGGTGAGGAGCACAAGGACAGTGACCAAAACTACAGAGCCAAACATAAAAATAAAGACTGAAAATCCATCCCTGCCGCAAATTTGACCACTGCAGCAGAAACAAGCCCTCTTTCTCTCATTAAGAGTTTTTCTATTTTTATCTTGTTTATTACTAAATATTCCCATTTTAACTCTTTTTAAAATTTGAATTTTTTTTCAATTTTTTCAAATATCATTTTATCATATTATTCTTCATCTTTTTCTCCCAGTATGCATAATTTCATGTGTAATTGAGTGTGTGTGTGTGTGTGTGTGTGTGTGAGGTTGTGTATGCTCTCACTTTACAGATAAGTTTGAAATATATATATATATGTACATATTTGTATAACTTCACTTACACATTAATATCTCCTGCTTGTGTTCACAGTTTACCCTCGATTAGATTTAGGAGAGAGTATGATATTATACAAGTGTTTGAGTTATTTCATTCTTAACCATTGCTGATTCATTCATACCTGGGTTCTGGACCCTGCTTCTCCACTTCTTCACTCTTTCCCCAGTAATCTGTTGACTCCTCCTTTCATTATTTCATTAGTTTCCGTCAACTGATTATTCACTCTTCATACAGTTGATGCCCACTCCCTGTCTCCTGCCTCTCTTTTGACCACTTTTGAAGTACTTCAAATTTTCTCTTGCCTTCATATTTTATTCTCTTACTTAAGAAACTGTAAACTAAGTATATAGTAGAAATTATACAGTTTATGTAATTCCTACCCCATTTGAGTTGTCATGATTATTAATACAGTGAACAACATAATATGCACCTGCTGTTGAACATCTGCTCTAGTTCACAGTTTTTATTGGTGGTATTGTTATTGAACACTGACTCCACCACTCCTATATAGGTGGCAGTTACTGTTATAGATGGTCAAAGTAGACATGTATCTTCAGGATGTACATCTATTGCTGACATTAGTGCCAATCCTGGCTTCCCCTCCCTCTAATAAGGGCTGGACAGAGATTTGTACACTTCAATATCACAGAGTAGAGTTCCTGCATCTGAGAAATGCTCACATCTTGACCAAGCAATAGTGAAACATAATCTGACCCCATCTGAGCCCTGGCATTGCTCCCACTCAAGGAACTGAGGAGAAAAAAAAAACAAACCTCACATCAAAAACAAGTATGGAAACAACCCAGATGTCCCTCGCTGGATGAATGGATCCAAAAACTGTGGTACATATATACCATGGAGTTTTACTCAGCAATTAGAAACAATGATGTTACAGCCTTTGAAGGTAAATGGATGGCTATGGAAAAAATTATGCTGAGTGAAATCAGCATAACCCAGAGAACCAAGGGTCGAATGTCTCCACTCATCTGTGGAGGCTGGAGCTAGACCTTGGCCGTTGAGAAAGGAGGTCAGGTCTCATGATTTAAATTCAGAAAAGTTGTGATGACATACAACCTAAGGCATTTGAGAGATGCTTTGGGAAGGAGGGAGAGGGAGGGATAAGGGTGGATAATTGGGGCGAGTCTTAGGGGGTAAATCTAATTTTCAGAACATATATATATATATATATATATTATATTTTTTGTTAAGAGCATGTTTGATTGTTCAACAAATAAATTTCTTAATAATAAAAAAAGGACCCAAGGAGGAACAAGTCAAAGGGAACTCATGTCCCACTCCTTCATAACTATTTATACATCAAAACCAGAAAGAAGTCCCGGAACAAGTAAAATAACACATAAAAAGATGTGTAAAAAGAAGAGGAATCCAGCTCAATTGATGCACAAGTCCAAGACGTCTGAATACATAAAAAACAGAAAACAAATCTCCCACCACCAAATTGACAATCTCCCAAAAGGTATCCCACTGATATTGAAGTGGACAAAATCCCGGAGAACGATTATTAAATTAATGATTAATAAAATATTCAGTGAGCTACAAAAAGATCTTAAGGAAGGAATTAAGAGCAATGCAGGAGATGAAAGACCAATTCAGTGAAGAAATAGAAACAGTGAAACCAATCAGAACGCCAAGAAATGAAAGACAAATTAAAAATTGACTTGAACATACAACCTAAGGCATTTGCAGAGATGAATTGGGAAGGAGTGGGGGGATAAGGGTAGATAATTGGGGGGGGCTCTTGGGGGTAAATCTAATTTTCAGAATTTATATATATTATATTATTTCATTACAAGCTTGTTTGATTATTCAACAAATAAATTTCTGAATAAAACAATTGACTTGAAGCATCCCTTACAGATCAGATTGCATAGAAGAAAGAACAATGGCCCTTGAAGAAAGAACTTCAGGCCTTGAACATAGAGTATCTGACGTCCAGTATACACACACACACACAAACACACACACATACACACACACACACACACACACACAAAGAAACATAAAGGAAAAGAAGAGATAATCACAGAAATCCAGAGGATCACCAGAATTTTGAAAATTTATACTTCAATAACCTGGGAGATGTAGAAGACACTGACAAATTTCTAGAAGCATATGTTCTGCCCAAATTGAACCATGAAGGTATAGAAAATCTAAACAATCCAAAGTCTTGTAATGAAATGAAACAAAATTAAAAGTCTTCCAATAAAGAACAGTGCAAAACCATATAAAGTCTTACACTAAAGTTTCATCTTATTCCAGTCAGAATGGCACGATCAAGAATACAAACAATAATAAATCCTGGTGGGGGAAGGAACACTTGTATACTGTTAGTGGGACTACAGACTGGTACAGCCACTCTGGACAGCAGTAGAGAGATGCCTGACAAAACTAGGGATGGAACCACCATATGACCCTGTCCTGGGTGTTTTGCCCAATGATCTAAAACCAACATACTTTAGGAATACAGCCATCTCAGTGTGTATAGCTGCACAATTCCCAATAGCTCAATTATGGAATCATTAGGTGCCTGTCAATAGATGAATGGATTAAGAAATGATATACATGTGCAATGGAGTTCTACTCAGCCATAAAGAAGAATGAAAAGATGCCTTTTTGGCAGTAAATGGATGGAAAAGGAAATCATGCTAAGTGAGGTAATATGGTCTGAGAAAGTCAAAAGTCAAATGTTTTCTCTCATATGTGGAAGCTAGAGTAAAACAAAGGAAAAGAGGAAGGATAGAATATAAATCATAAAGATAAAGGGAACACTGGTTGTATAGAAGGAGATCAAGAGGCAGAGTGGAGGGATGGGAAAGGGAAGGCAACACAATGAATACTTTAAAAAATCATGTTTCCCGCATATATAAATATACCACAGGGAATTTCACCTTTATGTACATGCACAAAGAGCCAATTAAATATAAATAGGTGCGTGTAAAGAAGTCCAGCAGAGGGGCTGGAGTGGTGGCTTGGTGGTTACGGCGCTTGCCCATCATGTGCGAGTACACGGGTTCAAACCCCAGCACCACATACACAGCTAAGTGTAAGAGCAATGAAAGCCATGGGAAAAACTCAATTAAAAAAATTGATTCTCTCTCTCTCTCTCTCTCTCTATCCATCAGAGTAGAGGAAGGAGAGTAGGGGAGAGGAGGGAACATAGAAGGGAAAAAGGGGGAGGGAAAAGGGGGCCATGAACTGAAATAAAATTCTGTGTATGCATGAGTTTGTAGGAATGAACAAAACTATTATGTATAACTATAAAAATAAAAATAAACAAAAGGTAACAATGATGATATATCACTGTGTATAAGAAATTGAAAACAAACACACATGAAAATCCCAAGTGAGGACCCACAGAAACATCCCTAGAGTAGGATAAACTACTCCAGCTTGCGAATTTAAAGGCAAATGTTCACTAAGCCTTCACCAACAATTTCCTCCTAGGTATGTTTTGAAAAAGAAATGAATAGAAAAGCCTGATCCAGACTGTTGGTAATATCATTACTTTAATGACAAGTTATGGGGTTTATTCATTGGCAGCAATGAAAATGACTACGACATGCAGCAATATGGAAAAATCTCAGGAACTCAGCATTTAGTCAAAGAACACACAGCATGCAATTCATTTATGTAAACTTTCAAAATAAAAATCCGTCATCATTTTTAGCATGCATATTTTATGCCAATTTCAAAAAGCTAATTATAAAGAAAAAAGATAAAGGTTATGCTGTTAGAGAGGTCAAGGAAAAGAGGAAGAGGAGGCAGAGACAAGAAGCAAGGAATTTGTATTCAGTGTTCATTTCCATTATCAAAAAATATAGTATCTCTTTTATACCTTTGTTCAATTGTTTTCTTCATTGATTTTTACTATACTCTTCCTAGAATATAGTCACAAATCTTCAGCCCTTTGAATGTCTTTGTTCTTCTCTCCCGTATGCAGTTGACATTATACTTTTACAGTTCACCAATGTCATATTACCTTATTATCTTGCTGAATATTTTATACATAGACACTTCTTTCTATATTTGCTTTTACAACTTTGCTGGCTTTCGGTTGACTCCCAGATGCTAGATTTTCAGTGAGGCTAATTCTTTTTGCAAATCTGTAGACCCCTTTCATCTTTTATAAAAGTACATCAACCTTTATGATTGCCCTATTGAATAGTGTGAATAACAAATAAATTTTTGAAATTAGGAAATAAACAGGCTCTAAAAGAAGTCATAATTTAAGTAAATTGTTAATCTCTTATTTAATTTATATATAATATTTAATCATAAGCTACTACTATAGCCTCAGATTATTGCTCAAATTCAATTATATTTACTCTGCTATCCAATAATTTTGTGTGAATACATGCTTTGCAATAAATCTATTACCTGAATAGGAGGATGGGTTAATTCAATAGCTATATAATTAGACGCATTTTTCCTTTCAAAGTTTAGCATTTAAACAGGCACAGCGCAGGATTCCCAGAAGTCAAAAGCTTTCCAATTCAGAGAATCTCTCATACATGTATTTTGTTTGGGAAAATAGCTCGGTCATACATATGTACAAATGTAGGAAAATGCAAATGTTGTCAGCAACTAAAATAAAATTTGTTTCTACAAAATGAATCAACTGTCATTCAATTAGTGCCTGCTGCGTTACGGTACCGCGTAGACAATGCTCATGCACCGTTTTGTACTGATGGCGACTTTCACTATGAATTTCTACAGTAGAAAAGGGAAGTGAGTCTGAGGGAGGTTGAGTGACGTGATGAAAGCACACGTGTGGCTGTCCCCCTGTTGCTGTTCATGGTTGCTCAGGATTGACAATGACCATCTAGACGCATGGCTAGTCTGGCGTACCTGTTCATCTAGAAAGAAGGCAAGAAGTAACTGAGCAGCTCTGATCAGATAAGTGGTAGAGATATTTGGCACTGAGACCAGAAAGGTGAAATAAATATTCAAGTACCTCACATGCTAGCTCTCGACTAAAGTCAGTGGAGAAAACAGTTTGTTGAAGTGCCTTAACCTAATCCCCGTGTGAAACTGTAGATGGCACCTCTTGTTAGGTCATTGCTAACCTCTGACTTAGTGGCGGAGCACATGAGCACACCAGCCTCCGCTTCAGGCTTATGTAGGAAGAGTGTCTTTTTGCTAGTTGCAGAGAGAGACCTGGGGTTCTTCGCTGCAGGTGGTCTGTGGGCCATGCAGAGTTATGGGCACAGGCACAGTCTGCTCCCTGGATGGGTGGTGGCAATCTCATACTGAGACACACTCACTACACTTTCAAACATGTCTTAAAGCAGTCACATTGATGTGGGGTTTTGAGATGAGGCTGGCTTCTCTGCTTCTTCTAGCAAATGGAGTCTGGGCTGACTACAGAGCCTAGCAGCCAAATTAGTCTGTTTGTAGCATAAGCCGCTGTTCCCAGTTGAAACTGGGAATCCGGGCAGCTGCAGGTTTCCGTAGCTGAAATAGTGTTAGCAGCTCACCAGTGAAGAGCTGGGTTTCTCCCCGCTACTATTGAGCAGTAAGATGTAGTACCTTTTCTTTTGTTTGTTTGTTTTAAAGAGACAGTGAGAGAGAGGGAGAGAGAGAATCAATTTTTAATGAGGTTTGCACATGGCTTACGATGCTCTGACACTCAGTTTTGTACGTGAATGCTGAGGTGTGACCCGTACTTGTGCAAGCCGGGCAAGTGCCATAACAACTGAGCCACCGTTCCAGCCCCTATGGTGTAGCTCTTGATGTGGCAATTCACCCCAGGAATTTGGTGCCAATCTTCTGGGTTCTTGTCTTATGAATTTGAAGAATAAAATCCATAGACAACCACGGAAGGGAAGAGTAAAAGGAGTAGGATTATTTAAGGAAGGAGAGTAGAGGCTCCGCAAGATGGAGGGGCACCTGGAAACAGGACACCGTCTAATGTAGGTTAGGCCAGGGGTTATATTGGTTTGGGTATGAGCCTTGATTAAGATGCATGAAAAGCACCAATGTCATTGGCTAAACTCTACGTAAAGCAGGCATTGAAACTAAGCACCAAAGCCATTGGTTAAAATCTATGCAAAACAGGTAGCAACTCTTTCCTAGTTCCCATCTGTGTCCACGCCCACTTCTTAATTTTCCTGCCTTTGGGACAAAGGAGTTGCTCCCACAGGTGAGCATCGTGGTCAGTTAGTGAAGGCCCTGAGCGTGCCCCTTAATGGCTCTCTACAGCTTCTAGGTGTGGTTGGACAGAGTCCATGGTCTTCACTACCTAGCCATTTTACTATCTCTCCTAAACTGTCTCAACATCAGCACCTGTGTCACTGCAGGAGCAGGGGAAGCATTTCTGCAGTTTCTACACCATAGAACGGACGTCCCAGAGTGTAGTTTGTACTAATGCTCTGGTGGAGTAGCTGGCCTTTGGAGGGAAGAGTGAACTCTCCCTGGTAAGTGGAACAGCGTACATTGACAAGTGAAATGTTTTTAGGAAGAGCATAGCTTGGAGTTTTGATTCTCTTACCCATCAATCCTGTTTTCCTTGTTCTGACTTTAAAATGTTCTACAAATCGCTGTTTGTTATGATTTTTCCATTAGCATTTAGGCTCCTTATAGCCAAAAATGTGGGTGGGGGCTATATTTGTTGTGATGGTGGGTAAACACTTCTTGAACATTTTCAAATGTATGTCTTTGTTCTTGAATCTGTTGAAGATATGAAAATATTAAAATATTATGATATGCAATGAATCCTGAGTAGTTCATTTAAAGAACACAAGTCTTATGTCCTCAGCAACTTGTGTCATTAGAGATTTTTCTCAGAGGAACCATGGATGCCTCATATGTCAGCAAGTCCTTGCAGAAAATTTGATCAAGGATTCGGTGTGCAGTCTGGAGTTGAGGATGAAGGATTGGGATTGAATTCTGCATTCAGAATAACACTCTCTTCATCCAATCAGGCAAAGGTGGAGCAATCAATCTGTATGTAAAATACTGGAGCATCATCCCTAGAGTTCAGTTCAGAGTCAGAGAAAATATAATATGCACCACCGTCAAGCAAATACTTTCTTTATTGAGAGTGGGTCAACCAGGGCCCAAGCTGCTTACAGAAAACAAATGAAATACAATAATGTGAAGTACAGAGCAATAAATGCCAAGTACCCAGATAATCTTTCAAACAACAAGTGGGTAAACAAAGTCCCTTCATCGTGCTGCTGTGCTGTGAATGTCTGTTGAGTGAGCATTTCTAATTTATATGCGACTGCAGGTTCAATATGATTTACTGAAAACAGGATTTGGTTTGTAGAAACCAAGGGAAGGAAAGCTGTTAAGGAAGGTTTTCAGCTTTAAAAGATGTTAAGGAATATTTTCAAGAAAAGAAATTCATGATAGCTCCCAATTGGCAATTCCCCAGAGTACATATGAAAAGATTCTTCTTCTTCTTCTTTTTTTTTTTTTTTAAGAAATCCTAAACAGAAATAGAATACAAAGAAGAAGTTAAAAAAGCCCCAAAGCAGGTGAGGTCTTTACTGACATCCAGGTCAATTCTCCATTCTTGAGGAGCAGCTGTCCTGGAAAACATGTCATTCCCGCCTTCGCTGAAGCTGTTTAAGCTATAACATGAGGCCCTTCACGCAGCTGTAGGTCATCTGTGTTCATCAAATATTAGCCTTTCACCTTGTTCTTTGAAAAACAGGAGGCAAAGTACTAAATTATTGGGATTTCCCTTTGACATTTCACATCCTCCATATTCTACAATAGGAATTGCCAACATTTTTCTGCAAAACCTCCATGGGTAAATATTTTTGACCTGTTGGGCAGATGGCCCCCATCACATCTGTTCAGCTCCACCCTTATAGTGATGAGAGCCCTGAGATGATCAGTTTAGCAAAGCTTGAGCAAGAAGAAGGTTCTAGAACTAGGCTACATTCCCAACAGAAGTTGGTTCACATGCCCTGCTCCACCTCTCTTGCAGTTACATTTATAGGGGAGGAATCGAAGTAGCATGCAGAAATGCCCTGATAACCTTTGGCTTGTGGGGTGTGACCTGATTAGTTGGCAAGCTGTGATTAGCTGAGCTTGACTGCTGTCAAGAATACGCTCTTGGGGCTCCAGTGGCGCAATCGGTTAGCGCGCGGTACTTAATAAGAATACGCTCTTAAGTTAGTTTTCATACTGTCATGCTGCCTACATGGGGAGGCAGCTGTGGGCCTAAGCTTATCACTCAAGTATGGAGATAGGCTTAGACCAAATTTATTAATCTAACAGTAGTGTGAAACCAGTAATGGACAATAAATAAAATAATACAGCTGGTTGTGCACCAAAAATCTAGTCCCTGAAAGAGGCAAGCAGGCTGGATCAATTGCCAAATCGTTATAGAAAACTGTTTATCACAAGCCATGCTGTTGTGGTCACTTTAACTTGATTGGCTATAGAGGTGACTGTGGTTATGTAAATGACCCACATTTAAATGACTGCTGGATACTGTCCCTATGGTCCCAGTAGCCCAAGCTGCATGACTTGGAATAATTTTGGTATCATTAATAAAAACAACTGAGAGTTCTGATATAAGCCCTGGGAATTGTGGGCAGTGCTCAGAAATTCACCTGTTCTGATTATTAATAATTCTTTTGGAAACACTGAGTTGTAATTTTATTTACACAGTTACATAAGCGGATGTTGAGAATTATTTTTGGATCACCTTGGTATGTTGTAGGCAATACAAGGGAATTGTTTAAAAACTTTGCCTTCGTGGATGAAGTCACAAGCCCAACGTGGACATGATTAGTAAACTATATCCTATTTCACTTTTGTTGTAAAAAAACCTTGGTTTTTGAAGCTGCCTACATGGGGTTATTTTGCTTTGTAAAAGGCTGCTCTTACGCTCTGTGAAAGTACAATATTGTTTTGGTGGGAGCAGTGGTCAAGATTAAGTACATGAACTTGGAAATTAGATCGATCTATACTATGCTGTCGCTGCCTCTTAACTGGCTTTTGGGATTTGATGTAGTAGACACGATTTCTTTGAGTCTTTGTTTCTTCCTCTTCATGGAAGAGAAAGCAGATGAGGTGTGTAAAAGTGACAGCTAGTGTCTTTTTGTTAGTGAGATGGGGGACACCAGTTAGCCACTTGAGGGAAGGGCCTTAGGATCACTACCATCCTCGTTAAGGTGCATGGCTATCTGTTCTGCTTGCACAAACCCATGCCTCCTCCCGGTCACTTCACCTGGATTTTCCTTGTTTTTCAGTGGTTAAGAGTGAGGCTGCCCTCAATGTGCAGTTCCAAGCATGGGAACGTGACCTATCTTGGTGATAGGATGGGTCCACTGACCCCTTTTCAGCCCAGGAGATTTCAGTCTTAAAGCTTAAAGCTGTACCCACCCATGAAGTTTTCACTAGTGTGAATCAGTACATAATTGTTACGGCTGCAGGCTTTGTGTGTCTTGCAGGTCCTCGTCATTTGATGTTGGATGAGTTCTGACAGATGCATGCTATTATTTTATATTGGTTAGCAGGACAGTTGACACCAAGTGACTGCCATCTCAAAATGTATTTTTCACTTCCTGGTGGAATAGCAGATATGATTAAAGTCCTTCCTTCTCAGTCCTTTTCTGTAGCACTTTGCCCTGTCCTACCCCTCCCTCTCCTTCCCGTCCCTCCTTCCCTTCCCCTTTCCTTCCTTCCTTCCTTCCTTCCTTCCTTCCTTCCTTCCTTCCTTCCTTCCTTCCTTCCTTCCTTCTCTCTGTGTCTTATTCTTTTGACCTTAGGGAGCAGAATGGAGAGTGACTGTGTACCAATACCTGCACTAGTTGTAAGACTTGATCATTTTGTCTGATGACATGGTGAGATAGGGAGTTCTTGGTCCAGTTTTGTCTGAGAACACAAAATCAGATGTCAAGTCTGAGAAGGGTACAGCTCTTTCCTTTCCCACAGGAGGACACCTTGTCCTAAAGGGAATAAAGTAACCTGCCCAAGGTCACCTAAGCAGTGGCGTGACAGTATTGGAAGCCAGGTTTCCTACACGTGCGGAGTTCTTCCGTGTGCATCTGTGCTGAACAGGGAGGCCTTCTTGCTCGTGCTCATGAACCGCACGCCTAACATTTCTCAGATGGAAGCAGCAAAGAGCCTCAGATGTACCTGTTTTGTGTGCAGCACCTAATGATATCCCTAAAAATAATAGCACCTGTTTAAAGCAGGTAATAGTTTACTATGGCTGTAAAACTTGCTGGTGGCATTGGCAAGCACACAGGATGTTTGAATGGCCCTTTAGCTGCCATATATCCATATCGTTACATGGATTTCCTGGAGTTTGAATTAAAAATAAGTATGAGATGACCTTGAAATGCAAAGAGCAATCTTGGGAAGTTACTTACCCAGCGTGAGCCTCAGTGCCCTTGCTTGTAAACCATGTAATGGGGAAGTGAGATGATGAAGTAAAGGTCAAATTGGTCCGTGCCCGGGAGGAATGCAGCACCAGGCCAGGCGGTTTCTTGGTCTGATCAGGTTGTGCTGTAGTTTGGACATGAAGTGTGCCGCGGTTGTACATGTGTTAAATGCATGCTTCTCACCTTGGGATTACTAGGAGGTGATGGGGCCTTAGGATATGGGGTTTCATGGGAGGACTTCGGTCACTGGGGGCACTTCCTTGAGGGTAATATGGGACCGTGGTCTCTTCCTCTTTCACACTGGTCCTGATGTGAAGGGGCCTCCTCTGCCAAGCTTGCATGCTATACTGTGCCACCAAAGACCCAAGGCAGCAGGGCTAATTAGTTGTGGATTAAAACCTCCAAAATTCTTAGCTAACATAAACTTTTCCTCTTTCTAACTTGATTTATCTGAGGTGCTTTGTACAGCAACAGAAATCTGCCTACTACACATTGCCATAACCAAGCAACACAGACAGTACTTTAAACAATGACTAATTCTTGTACTATGGAGCCTGGAAGTCCAATGTCAAGGTGCCTGCAGATTTGAATTCTGACTTTAGTTGCTGGTTTCCAGACCATGGCCACCTTCCTTTGTCCTCACATGAAATCTCTTCTGTACTCCTTGGGAAAGAAATTTCAGGAGAGAGACAGAGATCTCTCTTTCCTTCCTGTAAGACTCCTGATCTCTAGGGACTGTATCCCCATGACATCTATCTACTATTGCTAATTACCTCCTAAGTCCCCCATCTCCAAATACCATCACATTAGAGGATAGAACTTCAGCATGTGAAAAAGGAGAGGTCACAATCATTAAATCCACGGGGCATAAGAAGTAGGTTACTAAGCATTATTATATTATTATCATTTCATTACTATGTTGTGCTTGAAGTCAAAATTCCACCTTCATAGAGGCTAGCTATTTGGAAGTGCTTCTGTCCTCATGCACGGGACACCCTGTTTACACATTTGGGATTTTGGTGAACTTCCTTAGTCACTTTGTCAGGGAACAGACTGCGCAGTAACAGGGAAGTGTGGTGCCTGTGTGGCATGGTGACAACCACCAGTTGATCTATTTGTATGATAATAGTACAGTTAAAAATAAATAGGCTCCCGCACTTCTAAAAAATAGAACTGTGATTTCAGGAAGCCAGTGAGTTCATCAGTTTCCTTTAACGACCCTAACAAATAACGTTCTACACATTACAGCCTTCCGTTGGGAACCCTAAGAAAAGAAAATGAAGCTTTTGTGTCACCGCCTGAATTCTATTGGTATGATATGTAGCAACTCCAGTCCCAACAGCAAGACGTTAGTGAGGGACAATACGGGGAATGGATGGGGAAGGGAGGATAGCCAGGGAATACCGTGGAAACGTCTTCAGAAAGAGCTGTCAGGCTCTCTTTTTCCCCAAATGCAAAGCATTTGATTTGAACCAGGTGGTGGATATATTTCAGAGTGTTTCTACGGGGAGTTGTTGAGATCTCATAAAACCAAGGTCCAAATTGGTATTTTACTTGTAATATTGGCGTCTCTTTGTCATTATTCTCTACGTGGATGTTTATCCTAGCTTTTTACCCCACTATAGTAGCAAATTATCAATCAGATTCCATTAAGTGGTCAGGAGCTTTCAGAGCTATGGCTCTCAGATGTTAGCACGTATGTAGGTGACGTTGGCATCCTCTTGGAATGCAATGCGGGACAATGAGTGACATTGTGCATTTCTTACCTGCTCTCCAGGGGTCCCCACGTTGGTGTCCACAAACTACAGAACATTCTGTGTCAACGAATATTCTTTACCCCTGCTGCCTGACAGGTAGCTCCCAGCCACAGGTGGTTACATCAGTACTTGAAATGTAGCGATGGAGAAATTCAATCTTCAATTTTATTGCATTTAAATGTAAATAAGCACAGGGATCTTGTGACTCCCTATTGAACCCTGAAGCTTGAAGGTCACTAAAAGTTCTGTCAGCTGTGTCTCTGCCAGGGTGCCTGCTCTGTTTGAAGAGTCCTAGGAACGCACATTGTATTTGCACAGAGACAGGAGGATCATGCCAGGCTCAGTGTGCCTGGCAGCTGCCACTACTCTGGAGTCTCACATCCTGCTTGTCCCCGTTGCATTGCTATTGCCACCGGAGCTTCCTTCGTCTCATCCATATGCTCCATCATTGCCCCTCTGCTTCCGAAACAACCTCATGTCTCCCTTCCCTTAAGTGAATCTATCCTCAGCTCAGGGTTTCTGCAGAGACTCTCTCTTTGGAATTCCTGGCAAGGCCACATGTCCGAATTTCGGGCTTTCTCTCCTGCATGGTCCTGGTCCCCTGTTGAGATTCTGTGCTCGTTTGCATGAGCGTTCATCAATACCTGGCTCCCCTGCTAGGCTAACACTCCAAGAGGGCCGGGGCTGTGTCTATTACACTGTTGCCCATCAGCTCCACATTTATTTGTTGAGCAATAATGTTTGGGGTGTTTCTTAAAAACACAAACTCCTTTCTTCCACCTCCTCACGTTCCAATTCAGTGAAGAGTTATCAAGGGCCCCAGAGGTGCTCATTTGTAATGAGTGTTTGAGCAGATTCTGCCCTGAGTCGGCTGTGTGTGCTCTTCTGAGAATCCATTTTCCAAGTAGTCTTCAAGGCTGGGGAAGCTTGCGGTAGTTTTCTTTGGGTGAAGGTGCTGTGAGCAGTAGTTTCTAGGATTAAAGGACAGGCGCTCCTTACTCACCCATATGATCCATTTGAGCAGAAAGCACAGCTGCACAAAGCCGGAAGGCAGCGCTCTCATAATGCGCCAGGGAGGAACTTTTACTGCCCCCCCAAACCCAAATTGTATCAAAGTGCAGTTTGTTTGGAGAAGGAAAATAGCTGGAACTTCTGGGGAAGGCGGTGGAACTTTGATGCAGTTACTCAAAACTTCTTGCTATGAAAAGAATACTGAGATGTAACAGGAAGGAAAAGCAGTGCTCTGGGTGATCCCAGCAGCTCAGGAGGGTGAGGGGAGGGTGGCCAGTTAGAGGCAGCCTGGGCGAGTGAGCAAAAGACAGTCTCAAAATAAAAAGTTAAAAAAAGGGCTGGGGATGTGGCCCAGGGGTAAGGTGTCCCTGGGTTCAGTCCCAAGTATCAAAACAAAACAAACAAAAAAAAAAAAACAGGAAAAAGTAACATGTCCCTAAAGGAGACCCACTGGCTAGCAAGGTGATAGGACGCAAATCATGAGTGTGCACAGGAAGCGGACTGGAGGTGTTCAGCCGGGGAGAGGCGGCCCCTGCTCCTTCCACCTGGAAGGTGGGATCGAGGAACGGAAGCCACATGGCCCAGCTTTTATTCTTTCTTCTTTTCTGATTGAAAATGCTCAGGCTGAAAGGGAGCAGCTTCCTTCTGCAGAGGCTCAGGGATCCAGAGGAAGCTGGGCGCTGTGAACAGAACAGGTCGGAGCTTCCCTCTCCAGGTAGCTCAGCTGCCGCTGGATCAGTGCTTATGGAGAGAACCGAGTCCTCCGTGCCTTCCTCGGGGGCCCTGTGGCCTGGGCTTCAGCTCGTCATCATTTGGGAGCATCGCCAGCTGCACAACTGTCCCCGAATGAGCACACCTCAGTGTTCTTGTTAAAAAACATCTCATAATAAAGCTTCCTGCCTCTTGCAGGAAGATGATGACAGCTCCTATCCATGGAGGCAGTAAGGAATCAGCATTTAGAAAGCTGAGCATAATCACCGCAGGGTGGGTGCGAGGTGAGCATCTCCTCATTGGGTCTGTTTGCCTTTTGAAATGGAGGTTTTTATTATTCATTCGACATCGTCTTGCATATTGGAGGGAATCGTTATATTCAGGCATACATGGATTTTTGTTCCCTGTGTTCATCAAGGTGAAAAATGTTTAACTTCGTAGAATTTATAGTGAAGTGAAGGGACACATAAGATAGCATTCAGTAAACTTAACATCAGCAATTGTAATAAAACAATAATAATCAGTAATTCATAGAGTATGCTCTGAGATAACAAATGAACTGTGAGAAAGTAAAATTTTTAAAAATAAATCTACCTGAGGGGATTGAGGAGGCTGGAGGAAGCGAGGTTTGAGATGCTGATGGATTTACTTTCACACAGGTCCATGAGAATACTGTTATTATCCAAGGCATAGAGAAGTTCAGTAACTTTCTCAAGGTCACACAGCTGGTGGGAGAAGTCTGAGTTCAGTGATCCTGAGCATGGCCACTTGCTGGACCCATAGGGATCCTGTTCTTTGGAGGAGGTGGGGGAATGAGCTATGCAGAGGGAAATGCATTCCAAGTATAGGGGACCACTTTAGGGAGCATTAAGGTGGGACCGTCCTGCCATGTTGGAGGAAGAAGAATGGATGTGTTGTGACACAAGTCACATTGAAGGGTGGAAAGCATTTGAGTCGGAGAGATAATGGGAGGGTGTAATTCACGGGGACCATTTGCAATGGATGAATGATGGGGGACCCTCACAAATGGTGGAATCCTAACCCCCAGTGTGATGGCTTGAGGAGGCGGGGCCTCTGAGAGGTGACCAGGTGAGCAGGTTGAGGACCCCTGAGTGGGATTAGTGTTCTTACTATGACAGAAGAGACCTCGCTTCTCCTTTGCCCTCTGTCAGGTAAAAACACAAGAGGGGGGCATCTGCTGACCAGAAGTGGACCATGCTTTCTGACTCCCAGCCTCCATCTGGGACAAACGTGGAAGCCACCAGTGCGTGCCTGTTTGTCACAGCAGCATGCTGTGCTAAGCCAAGCGGAGCCACCAACATTAAGAAGTTGCCACATACATTCTGTAAGGTCTAAGGTCACTGGAATGTCTTTCTTCACTGATCACTGCGGGAAAATATTCAAATACACTAAGAAAACAAGACACATATTTGCATAATTCCAGAAATTCGTGAAATACATTGAGAAGAGAAATACAGCAAGCTGCAAACAGTGGCAGGCACCTTGGGTTTGCAGCGCCGCTGGCCTGTATTTCCTCTCTGGACGTTCAGTACTTCTCAAATTACACAAAATGAGCGTGCATTACATCTGTAGTCGGAAAGTAAAATACAACTTTCTAAGTATGTGCGGAAGCCAAGGAATCGGAAGTCAACTATGTCTATCAAGTAGTGATCCAACATGGAGCCACGTTAGGTGGTTTATAGAACACCTCAGCTCTTCCCTGGGGTCCGACAGTCTGATAGCTATAGAATTGAATTTCCATCGCTTGATTACTGACCAAACACTTTACCCCTGCATGTGCAAAAACAGATTCATGCACACTGGACTTCAGGATT
>PVKS010036893.1:0-19021 GCA_004027875.1 Aplodontia rufa
TTTGAATCCAGGTTCTCCTGCATGCTAAGCAAGCACTCTACTGCTGAGCCACCCTCCAGCCCATGCCTTTAGCTTTATATCTCATTCTCCTACTTGATGACTCTTTTTTTCCCTTAAGATACATTTTAAAACAACCTTTTTAAAATTTTTATTTTCTTTGCTGACTGAATAATTAGATCACTTCCATATATAGCCTTTTTCTCAGATAATCTCATACATGAGAAATATAAGTGATCTGTACTTTTGTGTATCTGCTTTTATCAAAATAACAAAAAATCATTATTTAAATCCATAACATAAAATACTAGTCACAAAATGTTATTTAAAAAAAATACCATATAGGCAATAAAGTATGATACAAATATCTTTACTTTCATGGAATGCATTAATTAAATGTTTACAAAGAATAGACAAGGAAATGAAGAAGTATTGGAGGGGATTTTTTACTTTAAGAATTAAAAATATTATATGTAAATATGTGAAAATATTAACATTTTATCAGGTCATTAGAAATTAATAGAATTAATCTTCTCTCACACTCTTTAATAACATGCACAGTAAACAAAAATACATGCCACGAAGGGAAATGAGGTAGTGCAGTGATAGCTTCGTGTAGTGACTTAAGGAGCAAATTCTACAACCTTCAGTAGCAGAAGAGCACTGGGAAACTCAGTCTCCAGAACTCATCTCCATCCCTCAGCCTGTCTTTAAATCCACAGGTGGTTAGACCTTTGTTAGTACTGAAGAAATGTTCTGAGATTTGGACTATTGTTAAAGACTCATCTCAAGGCAGTAACCATTAGTCATCTCACACTTGTCACCAATTTCTTTGGATCCTGTGATGAATACCACAAGCCTGTGGCAGAGATTAAATAGTTCCGGTACACTTTTCCTCAGGAAACTTTTTGTTTGGATATGGGATAACCTCATGGGAATGGCACACAGATGCTCTTCGTATTTTCTATAAGTATTTATGAAAAGAACTTTCAAGTGCCCTGGTTTTCCTTACCCTTGTTCTGCCTCTGCTGTAGAGTTTGGATGGTCCTAGTTTAATTCCTACAGTTAACTCTCCTTCCTCCTGCAGAAGACACAACACCAGAAAAAGTCATTGCTGGGAAACCTGAGTGGAAAAGTGCAAAATCCGTGAAGGCAAAGCAGGGCTTCCCTGATACCCCTAAAGACGACAGCCACTGTTGGATGATTGATGTGTCCCAGGACAGCAATTGGACTGTAGTGATTTCTGAAGAATTGGTGAGGCACGAAAGACAGAGTGATTTCTGGACTTCATGCCTGAATGATGGCAAGTACAAGGTCCTTTCAGCCTCAGACCACCTCCTTGAGGCTCCAGGACCTTTTATGAGGGTGTGCGTTTTTCTGAAGTATGAGGGAGGGATGGTGGCATTGTACATGCAGATTCTGGGTATCATTGTCCACATTTTCAAAAGCAAATCAACTAAGTCCCGGATACTAAAAATTTACCTTCTATCTGATAGTAAGCAAAGCACTACTGCCCCCCTCATTATACCGGTGCCAGCAGCAGGCCCTCGCAGACTTCATTAGAGCACAAGTGTTATTTCCTCTTGGGTCCTGGTGAGAGCTGGGCCTTCCCAGACAAGAACCCTACAAATGAAGGGGACAGTAAATCATCCTTTGAATCAGGGCTCCTTCTCAGATGTTCACCAAACTAGGACTCAGGGTGAGTTCAATTGCTCATCTCTGCTGTTCAACTTCCCCTAGGTGATTAAACTCCCTTCATCCTGTTCACTTTTAGAAAGGAAAATTTCCCCCATCCTTCTGAAATAGAGACTGTTGAGCGTCTTTCCTCAAAAAAATCACCGCCCGCATTGCTGAACTTGCTGTTCTTGCTATTCACCAGGAAGTTTTCATGATCAAAGATCAAATGTTGCTCACTGCAATGGCCATTATTGTTACGTGAGGAAAATACAACAGGTGTCACCACTGAGTGGAGTAACATTGAGTCACCCCGCCTGACACTTAATTTCAAGGCATTTTTTTGTGCAGCTCTTACCACAGAGTATGATCCAGGGTCTTTAAGTCATATGATTTTACACTGTAAACCTCAGGTGACTCAACTTGATACCCTTAAGTAATGATATATTGTCAGTACCAAAACACATAGAGCCTCCCTCATAGAACAGGGGAAATTAACAAAAAATGGCCTATAAAGTATCCTGAACCTGAATGCTTTGATTGCTGAAGATAAATTGTTATAACCCGTTTGAAAAGAAGATTTGGTTATTTCTCATAACTTTAAGTACGCAATTATCCTATGATCAGCAATTTCACTGATAAGTATGTATTCTAGAGAAATAGATTTTTTGAACTTAAACTCTTATACATGAATGTTCTTAGTTTGATTAAAATTACTGAAAACAGCAAATAAATGCCTTACGTGAGAATATGTAAAAAATTTAAATACAATAAAAAATAAAATAGTATTTGATACTGAAAAAATTAGACACTACTATATGAATGTATGATTCTCAGATATATTATCCTAATCAAATATGCTAGACCAAAATATACAGTATAAATCTGCATATGTGTAAATTTCAACATGCAAAATAAAGATCTTGTGAAAAACTCAGTGAAGTTGGTAGTTTTGAGGTGGATTAACTGGGAATTTGAAGAATGTAAGTTTGTATATTTCCCTGTGTGGTTCCCATCTTCCGTGTGATCAGCAATGATTATAGTCTGCTATTATTAAAATCCTTGAACAGAAATTTCCTCGGTGAATAAGAGCCATGCTCATTAAAATACAGTACAACCAACCTAGGTAGTATCCAAAGATGCATCCTGAATTGTTTAGCACCTTTCTCCATGGTCTGCTGGATAACTCACCCTGAATCAAGACAGGCCCTGCTGTAAGGGCACTCAAGTGCTCCTGTAGCCCTGTGCAAGGAATGTCAGGCTTCTGGATAACATACTTTTGAGTAGACCAACTCAAGTGGACAGTTCAGCTCCAGTAAGATCATCATAAACCTGACCTTCATGAAAGAATTCAGAAATCACTACTCAACAGGCCTCAAATTGCTAAACCACAGATATGTCAAAACATGATTTTTGTTAACTGACTAAACTTTTGTATGATCTGCAGGTCATCATTGAATATAAATTTTACATAGAAGAATGAATTGTGAATGATGATAAAATCCATTTAGCAAGTTTTTTTTTTCTGTAGTGTTTGTTATGGCTTAGCCAATAATATTTTTAAAGGGTTTTAAAAAAGAGTAAAAAATTATGGATCCAGATTGCAACTGAATGAGACCCTATCCACAAAGAAACTCCAAGTTGAAAAGATATACACTATTGTGGTAATTGTTTTTTCATTGTGACCAAAAGTCCTGAGTCCTGAGAAAGACAATGGAAAGGAGGAAAAGTTTACTTTGGCTCAGTGTTTCAGAGGTTCAATCAACAGTCAGCTGACTCCAAAGCTCTGCTCCTGTGGAAAGGCAGAGCGTCATGGCAGAAGGCAGGGCACAGGAAAGCACCTCAGAAATGACAGCTTAGAAACAGAAAGAGAGGGTGTGTGATGGTTACCAAGGACAAAATATATACCACAAAGGCTTCGTCCAGTCATACCCTACCTGCTTACGGTTACCATGCAGTTAATCCATATCACTGGCTCCATTGAGTTACTGTAAACCTAATCATTTCATTCTTGCATTGTCTTACAAATGGGATTTTAGAGAAGATCTCATATTCAACCCATACCATTTATTTATTAATCTCCGTTCAAAAGACCTAAAAATTCAAGTGAGAAAAGATACTGCCTATTCTTTTTATAGTCAGGCTATAGATCTTTCTGCTCTGTTTATTTTCTCCCTTGTCTCACTGCAAATCTCCTTAAAAATCATGAAGATATCCATGCTTCAAACTGAACACTTTACTATTCATAAATTTCTTCTACAAAATTCCTTAGGGCTTTGCTCTTAAACCTGCCCTTCCATATATCCCTAGAACGTGAACACAACAGAGAGCAAAGTTGGATTCTAACCTTATAAACAAGAGGACAGTTCCTTGTCTAGTATGGTCTTAATTTCTTTCTGAGACTGGTTCTAGAGTCTCCTTGACCTCAGGGCAGTCACAAGAATACCCTGTGGTACTCTTTCTTTGTTACAGGCTTCTTCTAGACAGTTTCCATTCATGATTTCTTTCAGGTTCACTTAGAGTGATGGATCTACTTCTTTGTAATAATTTAGTGTATTAGCCCATTTATTCATGTTATACAAAATACCTGAGATTGGAGCATTTATGAAGACAATAATTTAAGATCAGATTTGAAGGCTTAGACTTCAAACACCATGGTATCTCACCTAGGAATAGTCCTGCCAACTACATCATATCATGGAAAAAAGCATCACTGTGGGAAAGAACAAAAAGTAGATAAGATGTGATACAGGAGCCAGACAAAAAGGAAGGTCTACGTGGCTTCTGTTCATGAGAATTTACTACAACAATCACTAATAAACTCAATAAGACCAGCATAAATTCCTTTGAGGGCCATCCCCTAAGGTACTAATCAATTTTATGTAGGTTGCATTCATCAAAGTCTCTACCACCTCCAACATCATCCCACTCAGGACCAGTCTCCCAGAACGTGAACATTTTGCGGAGACACTCAAAGTGTTGCCAAATTATAGCCAATGACAACTATTTTAAAAACAGGGTCAGTAAGTAAAAGGTGAACTTTTGACATTTACACACTAGGGGTATGTTCTAGAATAGTGCAGTCATAATGCAAAATAATATGAGGTTCTCTTGAAAAATAAAAAAAATGATTCATCAATTCTACACTTGCATATATCTAAAAAATGAAACTGGTGTCTCTGAAAAATGACTACACTCCCCTCTTCCACAACAGTAACATTATACAAATGGCAAAAATAAAACAACAATCTACCTATATATAATAAAGATGTGATATGAAACCTTACACCTTCATGAATTAGAGGGTTAATATTATTAAATTGGCTGTATTGCTCAAAGCATTTCACAGATGCAGTGTCACCACATCAAAACAACATTGCCATTCTTCACATGACAAGAAAAAGTCAATCCTAGATTCCATACAACATGAAAAGTCTCTCAAATAGAACACCTCTGACCAAAACCTGCTTTCAAGACAGACTACAGAGACAAAGTAGCCACACAGCCTGATTTGCATACAGAGAAACAGAGTCATCCAGTGGACAGAAGAGACAAACCATGCTTCCACAATGATTCTTAACAAAGTCATCAAAAACTACACTGGAGAGTAAGAGTCTTTTCAGCAAAGTTACTGGAAACCTGGATATATTTACAAGATGGAAACTTGACCTGATCTCTCACATGTACAAAAATTGAATCATGATAAAGACCTTAATGTGAGCCCTAAATTCTGAAGTGTAAGAATGAAACAAGGGAAATATTTTAAGTCATTGTCACATGACAATAATTTTAAGGATGGAACCTCAACAGCACAGGATGCAAAAGCAAAAACTTGACAAATGTGATTTCATGAAGCAAAAGTGCTCCTGTAGGTAGAATGAAGAGAAAACTAGAGAATGGAAGAAAATGTGTGTCAGCTCTGAATCTGAAAGGGGTTAACACCCAGGATGTAGAAGGAAGTGCAAACCTTTAGCACCCAAGCATCCGGCAATATAACTTAAAACTGGACAATGATCTGAATAGATGTTTATCAAAGAGGGAGTGGGAATGACCAAGAAATACGTGTCAAGAGTGCTACATGACAACGACCATTAGGGAAATGAGCATGAAATTACAGCAAGCTGTCCTCTCACCGAATTAGAATGGCTCTTATCAAAAAAGAATATATTGCATATACTGTTGAGGAATTGGAAAGATAGGAACTCCACACATTGCGAGTGGGCATGGATGTCAGCACAGCCACCATAGAGAATAGCATGGGGGTTCCTGAAAACTAAATTAGATGTACCATGGCGTCCAGTTACTCCACTGCTCAGGGTTTATCCAACACTGTGATCTAGCGCACCAAAAACACATCTGCAAACATCTGCAAACCAAGAAATGGGACCAGCCTGGTCACTCTATAAGGAACAAAGGGAGAAAGAAAATGCAATGTGTACTTACAACATGGAGCCATATAAATACCTGCGGAAAGCAAAGTCCTCCCACTTAAACCTACCTGGATAGAAAGGGAGAACATATTTAGTGAAACCAGCCAGACACAAAAGTGCCACATGTCTCTCCTATGGGGAAGATAAATAGGTAGAACCACATATCGAATAATGATTGTCATAGATTGGAAAGGGTGCATGTTGGGAGCCAGGAGGATGCAGGGAGGTTGGAGTTCATCAGTGCATGATGGGGCTATTGTGAAAATATCTCAGGGAACTCAATTGCTACATAAAATTAATATATGCTAATAAAGATTAAAAATAATGATTAAATAAAACAGCTGCGCAACACATAATTACTAAAACATGATTTGGCCTTAAGAGACAAGGAAATACTTTCTCATGCAACAGCATAGAATAACTTGGAAAATATTACACTGAGTAAAAGAAACCAAACACAGAAGGACAAATACCGCATAACACAATCATGCTAGGTACTTAAGGTGTATTTGTGGAAGCAGCAGATACAACAGCTGCTCCTGGGATCAGAAGGGAGGGGTTGGGGAGGTGACATTTAACTGCCAAAAAAAAAAAAAAAAGAACATGTAAAAAAAATACACACATTCCCCAGGTAGATATTGCCTGCTGAGTCATTCTCCCCACTAAGAATTCAGTCTCCTGCTTTCCTGAAAGTCTCAGGCACTCCCTCTGCTTCCCACCGGAGAGGGCTTTTTAGTTATTCGAGCAAGAGGAAAGACAAGGTGCAGGTGGTCTGAGCCCAAAACCCTTGTAAATAAAGGTAATTTAGATTCATGCATGCTCCTAAAGGATTAGAGCCACAGTGTGGGTTCGTCTCCTGGAGCAGTGCCCAGAGAAGCCCCTCAGTGAGATTCTGAGAACTAGACAGATACTGAGAACCGGACATGTGTGCCATTCCTAAACTTCTGCATGGAAGCTGCTGATCACACTGACGTGGGAGATGGTTGCCTTGTACAGGACAAACAAGAGAATCACATCTACCTTCTATCCCAATATTCTCAGGCTGTGATGGAGGTATGATCACATCACTTTTCTTGTCAACGTAATTATGTAAGAAAGGATGAAGAGATAATCTATCATTTCTTATTCTTTCCCTTCCGTCTGTCCTTCCTTTCTTCCTCCTTTCTTCATATCTTTCTGTCTCTGTTTTTCTCTTCCTTTCCTTCCTGTCTTCTAGGGATGGAATGCAGAGCCTCAGTCAGGCTGCTCACCTTCTCTACCACTGAGCTCCATCCCAGCCATGGAGTTCCCTATTTCTGAGGAGCCTCAGATGCATATCTCAGTCAGACATGTCACTTCAGGTTCTAAATTCCAGAAGGGAATAGACAAATGCAGGTAGGTTCACATGGGCCAAGAAATGGGAATTGGTGTTCTGTGTCTCATTCCTGTGCACCCTGGACATCCCCCTGCCCAGTAAAACGTGGAGTTTCCATCTTCCTATTCCATTCTCCTTTCTTAGACCCTGCACTGAGCTCACATCTAAGTCCAAGCTGTGCACAGACACTACTTCCACAAAAATATTAGTCATGCCACCATGAGCAGTGAGGACGAGCCCTAGGTCCAGGCTTACTGTGCTTCTGTAATTGTCATAGGACCTTGTACGAATCTCAGCTGAGTTTCCCATTGCCATCCTCACAGTGGACCTTCAGAGAGGCCATGCCAGTTTGGCACAGGGAGCCCAAGAATGTGACTTTCCAAGGAGGAGGACTCTTCCTCAGGGCACCATGTAGCAGGTGTCCCTGCTTCCTATCAGTGACAACACTGGACAATCCATGGCAAACTTGACTCACACTAGCACAATGAAAGGCAGGCTCTTATCAATCCTTTACAAGTAAAAGGAGACTATTAGGGAATTACTGGTGAGTTGCAAACATTTTTTTTCCTGCCAAAATTTCTGCTAGCTTAACACATTGGTTCACACTACCTTAAAAATATTCTAGATTGGAGACATCCTAAGTTCTGACAGAGAAGCCTGTCCCTTGCAGTTTCCGGGCACTTCCAACCTTGTGGCCACAGCATTCTAACCCCTGCTTCCATCTTGCCCAGCTCATCTGGACTCTGTGCACAAATTTCCTTCCTTTTATAAACACAACAGTCACATTGGAAGTATCTGCTATAACCTGCATGACCTCATTTTGACTAATTATACTTGTGAAGACGCTTTTTCCACACAAGGTCTCCTCTACAGTTCCTGGGATGGGACTTAAACTTATCCTGAGAGGGGATGTCATTCAGTCCACAGCAGGGATTTTTTAATATCAGTAAATGTGCTTTGTTTTTGCTATAGGTTGTGATGCTTTGGATGAGTTTGTGTGGGTATACATAGAACTGCAGAACACTCAAGATTCAATAGGTGTTCCAGATCTCAGGAAGGAGGAGCCAGGGCAGGAGGAGAGGGTGAGCACTATGTGTTTCCTCCTTTCCTTAGTCTTGACCCTCTGCCTTTCCCACAATGCAGATTTCATCTGCACACCTGGAGACAACTTTCTGCCTTATCTGCACCCCAGTCCTTGATAAAGAGTGAAGAATGACTGGTAAGTTCCTACGCAGACTTGAAGAACAGAAGAAGAAACTTTTCCCACTCATAGCCCTCAGGTAGCTTCTGAGGACACTCCAAGCAGAAAAGGTGTACAGGCAGGCAGCCCTCATCTGTGTAAGGACTTTGAGAGAGGACGCCTGTCTAGCCCAACACTGTGGCATGCAGGGTGGTAGCTACTACAAGAATTCATACTTATAATTAAATTTAGTTTATCCTGCATAAAGTTTAGAAGTCAGTGGGTTGCATAGCCATATTTCATGTCCACCATGTCACAGTGGCTAATGTCTGCCATATGGACCACTCTAATATATACTAACCAAGATCACAGGAAGTTGCATCTGAGGTAGTCCATCACGGTGAAGGAGAACTCAGGAGGATACCTGACCTGTTCCATAAGCAATCTACTCCTCAGTGAGCAGAAGGGACATGTCTCCCTGGAAGGTCAGTCCCTGCAAATTCAACACCCAAGCTATTTCAGCTGATCAGGTGTGACCATCAGAGGCCCCGGAAACCAGATCTGGGAGCAAGTTCTGCCTCATTCCTCTGTGACTCCATGTGAAGAGTTGGTGAAAATACATCTCTGCTCCTAAGCTTCTGTTTATGGAAAAACATTGATTTTGCTTAGAGGTAATCAATTTAAGGATATGGAAAAGTATTCAAGGACTAATGTAGCATGTGGGAGAGTCTTCCAAATTTTTTGTAGGTTTTCTTTAAGTCATTGTCCAGCAACAAAAATCATGCATAACACTTTAAAGTTAAATCTGTCTCTGTCTAATTAGCTTGAACCCTGCCAGTGCCACCTACAAACTCTGTGATCTTAGGCAAGTGCTGTCCTTCCTATGCCTGTTACCACCTAGTAAATGGGAATACCAAGAATGTGTACACCACGAGACTATTATGAGAAGCAAGTGACACAGTTCATACCTCAGGCTGAGAGGTCTTGATATACCACACCCAAAGTGATTATTTCATGATAGAATTTGTCCACAATACTCCCTAGAGCTTTCAGTCCTTCTCCACCATCAAGGAAGAGCATTGCCACAAGTCCCCAAGGCTGTTCCTCTACTCTTCCTTCTTATGGTGAGGTAGGAAAATGTTGGAAATGGAAAACCAAGACCTAAAGACCTATTGAAAAGAATGTCACTATTACAAATAATGTGATATGAAAGTTTTTAACTGTACTCACTTATTACGTTTAAAGACATAGAGCCTATTTTCATAGATAAGCTAATTACTGCATAACCATGGGCCATTTACCAATCCAGTTGTAACAGGTACAAACTCTTTTGTAACATGCTAAGAAAGTGTAAAAGTGTAAAAGCAATCTTCCTCTGGGCCTGGGATTTGAGTTAATTTCTCCTCAGATCAGAGCAACTGCTGAATTAAGCCTGCTTCCTGAAAAACCCTTGGGGGTATTAAGTCCCTTGTCTGCACTATAATGTCTTCAGTCTCACCTCTGCACTCCCTCTCTTTCTCGGGTTTTCTCTCTGTCCCACAACAATCTCAAGACAGTCTCCACCACTGGGTGCCCACATATCTTAATTCTCACATCCTCATCACTACCAAAGTGCCCACCTCCTGACTTTTCTCTCTGTCATTGACAAATGTTTGTAAGAAGCTTATCAAATAACATGCCATTTCTCATGTGCTTCAGTTCAAAAATACACATTTCTTTGCTATAATTAAAGAAAATAAGAAGTTCAAAAACAAAATGATGGAAGGCATATATCAGTGGAGTAGAGTTTTATTTATTAAATTTCAATGACAATGTCGGGAAAAGAAACTCAGAGAAGGAGAAATGAACCAAGTTTCCTAGTTTTGGTTTCATAGTAGAGAAAGTAGCTGAGGAAGCTTTAAGAGGGAGTGATGAGTAGGAACTGGAGAAAGGCAAAATCCATGAACACTCATATCATAGTGGAAGGGCTCTCATGAAAAGCAGTATAGAAGGTGAAAAATGAAAGGAGCTCCTCTTCATGTAATAGAAAATGGGCTTCCACATGTAACTTAAAATCATGGATAATACAAAAATGAGAAAAGAGCCTTTTCAGCAAAAGTTGCTGGGAACCTGGATACTTTTACAAGATGGACAATCAGCCTGATCTCTCATCCTGTATAAAGTCAAATCATGATAAAAGACCGAAGGTTAGTTACAAAATTCTGCAGTATGAGAATATAAGAGGGCAAACAATTGAAGATATTGTCATAAGCCAATAATTTTATGGCTGGACGCCAACAGCACAGAACACAAAAGCAAAAATTGGCAAATGGGAATTCATGAAGCTAAAGTGCATCCACAGGTAGAGTGAGGGGACAACTTGGGAATGGAAGGAAATAGGTGCCAGCTCTTCATCTGATGAAGGGTTAATACCAGGATGGAAAAGGGAGTGCCAACCCTTAACAATGAAGAAATAGCAGTTCAACTTAAATTGGGAAAAAATCTGAGTGGATGCTTAGCAAAGAGGAAGTGCAAATGGCCAAGAAACAGATGAGAAGAATGTCCATGTCATTAACTCTCAGGGAAATAAAAATAAAACTACAGCAAGTTGTCATCTCATCCTGTTGGAATGGTTGTTATCAAAAAACATATAATTTCAATGACATGTACTTCTGAGGCTGTGGTTAGGAAGTCCCAAACACTCTGAGCAGAATGAAGGTCAACACAGTGTTCTGGAGAATAGCATGGGGGTCCTGAAAATTAAAATTGATGTTCCATACTCCACTCCTGGGTACACACACAAAGACAATTAATTCAGCAAACCAAAGAGCCTATAATAGCTAAAAGATGGTGCCAGCCTGGGTGCCCATTAAGAGATGAAAAGACAATGAAAATGCATTTCATATACACAGTGAAGTAACAAGAGTGAAGTCCTCTTATTTGAATCGCACTGGATGGAACTAGAGAACTTCATCTTAAGTGAAATGATCCAGCTGAAAAGAAAAGCACCACATATTCTCTCCTATGTGGAAGTTAAGTAGGTAGTACCACATGTAGAATAGTGGTTGACACAGGTTGGAAAGGGTATGTGAGGGAGAAGGGAGCGGCAGGGATGTTGGAGTTAAACTGCGAATGCTGGATTCTCTATGAAATGCATTGCTCCTTATTAATACATGCTCATAAAGACTCAAACTAATGAAAATGAAAATAAGCATGCAATACATATTTAATGAAACATTGCTTGGCTTGAAGTAAGAAGGAAATAATATCAGGTACAACAATACAGGAAAATCTAGAAAATATTATACTGAGTGAAATAAACCAAGCACAAAAGGACAAATAAACAACACTTAGTCTAATTATGTGAGCAACCTTAGGTATTCAAACTCATGGAAGCAGTCAGTAGAATTGTAGTTCTAGGATGGAAGGGACAGGCTGTGGGAGGTCTCATTTACCTGACATAAAAAGAGCATCTGAAGAAAGCCCAGGCACTCTCTCAGGTAGGAGCTGGCTGCAGAGATGTTCCCCTCCCTCAGAGCTGTGACCCCTGCTTACCCTAGACAACATGCAAACACAGCTTCCCATAAGAGAGGGTTTTCATTGTCCCAGTGAGAGCAAAGACAAGGTGCAGGTGGCCTGCCACTGAAACACCTGGATTCATGCATGCTCCTGAAGGTCTAGAGTCACAGTGGGGGTTCACCTCCTGGAGCAGTGCCCAGTGAAGACCCCTAGGGAGATGCTGAGCACTGGAAAAGTGTGCTGTTCCTGCACTTCTGCACAGGAGATCCTGACCAGACATTTTTAGTGGTTGCATTATACCTCATAAATAAAAATGCAATGGCAAATTTAATATTTACAACATGTCGAAAAAACAAACACATGGATCTCTGTCCCTAAAACCAAAAGTGTAACAAAACAAACCATGAGGCCAACAGATACATAAAGATATTCAATGTCTTTATAAATCAGGGAAATGCAAATCAGAACTACACTGAGATCTCATCTCACTACATTTGAAAGGGGAAACATCAAGAAGGCAAATAATCATAAATTCTGTGAGAATGAAGGGTAAAAACACATATATATACTTTTGTTGGAATTGTGTATTAGTACAATCACTATGGAAATCCTTGTGGAAGTTCTTTAAGAGACTTGGAATGGAATCATCATATGACCCAGCTATACCACTCCTAGGCCATTGTCCTAAGTAGTTAAATTCAATGTGTAATAGGGATGCATGCATATCCATGGTTATAGCTGTGAAACTCACAAAAGCCAAGCTATGGAATCACCCTAGATGTCTGTCAATACAAAAATAGACACAGAAAATGTGGTATATATACACAATGTAGTTTTATTCAATTACAAAGCAGAATAAAGTTATGTGTATTTCAAAAACTAGATTGATAGAATGGACAGTTTACTAAAATAAGTCAGACTCAGAAGGTTGAAGTGTGCTTTCTCGCTTAGGTGGATACTAGAAAAGAAAAAATAAAACCCCCAAAATATGTTATGGAAAGAGAAAGGAGACCAGTAAATTAAGGAAGATCAGTAAAAGGGAGGCAGGGAGAGTAAGAGGAGGCAATGGGCAATGAAATCAGTCCAGTTATGTTATATGTGTGTACAAATAGGTCACAATGCATCCCATAGTTATGTATAACTATATCACAGCCATAAAAAATAAATACAAACAAACCAATCAAAAACAGCAATAAAAAAAATCAAAGTTTTGAAAAAAAGTTCAGTCATTTTTTTCGTGTTCAGATGGTTTTACCATGTGATAAATAGTATCTCTATCTCCCATCTTCTTTGTTTGATCCTTTAACACATGAAAGAAAGACTCAATTTCCTCCAAGTCCACATTAAAAGCACTTTAGTTTCCCATTATTGCAGTCTTGTGGGAAGTGTGTTTTCATTTTAACCATCACTGTAACAGTGTTTATGGAGAAGCATGAAGGGCCCAGCTCTCAGGACTGTGCTCTGTGACAGTCCCATAGGCACTGGAACCTCCCAGCCAGGATACAGACCTTCTGTGAGGGCCTCAGGACCTTCTGCCCTCCTTCCTTCTTCCTTGACTGGGTGCAGCTGAGGGAGAAGGAGAATGTGTTTCCTTTATACTAGAGACTTGCTGAGAGAACATTCTATTCCATAGGACAATTGCAGGACCTCAACGATTTCATGTTTCCTGAAACTAACAACCTCTGAATTATTCCAAATTGTCTATCTTAAATGATATTTTCATAGATACTTTTCATTGGTATTTTATAATTGACTTATATTCACCCAACATGCAAAGAACTTGTAGGTAAGCATTATTTTCTGTAAAGTACTTGACCCCCAAAATTTCTAGAAAGATCTAATAATACAATTATGAAAACTGATTCGAAGTTATAAATAACATAAAGTTGATACTTTAGATTACTTTTTTATGTTTCACTTTCTGTCTGTTGTTTTATTGCTGAAATGAGTTTCTTATGGGCACCAAATGTTGGATTTTTGTTTTTATAGACATTCAGTCAGTTATTACCTTTTAGTTGGAAAATTTAGTCTAATTAATTAAAAGGTTATTAATGACAATGGGGCTGGAGTTTTGGCTCAGAAGTTAAAACATTTGCCTCACATGTGCAAAACCCACATTGAAACCCCAGCACAAAACATGCAACTAAGTGTGGTAGAAACAAAGGCCAAATGAAAAAATAAATAAAATGATTCTCTCTGTTTGCTCCTCCCTACTCTCTCTCTCTCTCTCTCTCTCTCACTCTCTTTAAAAAAAAGAAATGTCTTATGAGTACATTTTTTTGAATACTCCAAAATATTTAATTATAATTTTTATACTATTGCAAATGAGACTAGCCTGGCTTGGCTGCTCCCTGCAGGAGGGATGGTGGCATCCAGACACCCTGAATCACCACAGGACAACTCTGGGCATTGGTTTCCTCTGTTAGCTTTGTGAAAGTGGGCATTTAGTTAATTTTTTAAATATGAGAACATTCCTTCTCATATTAAGATATGTGTGTACCTGGCTTTAGGATGGAATAAGAATGGAAGCATTGGAAAAGGGCTAAAGAACTGAAAGCACAGTAGGTATTTTGAAAATTTCTCAAATTAGCCAATCTAATGTCATCAAGCTTCATCATGTGTAATATTCAATTTAACAAGGATTTTGGTTGTTTTGTGCTATTGGTGCTCTAACCTAAGAGCAGGGAGATGATTATGTGGTTTAAAAGTTGGGGAAGGAACATAATGTGGCCAAACACCGTTCAGCCAGACCCTGGACGAGTTTCACTGATGATCTCTGGTTGCTTGTTTCAGGGTCACTGAAGAAGCAGCATGGTGAGTGTGTCCTCCTCTAAGCAGAGATCCTCCTGCTCCCTCTAGGGACAGAGCACTTGTAGGTACCCCTGAGAGCCTTCAGGAGCTGAGGGCTTTGAGGGACTGAGGGCTTGGAGAGACTGTGGGTAACAGTCAATGCCTCCTAGGAATTTTATTCAAGCAGTGAGAGGGAGTTTAAATGGAGAGGGCTAGTTCATGCTGTAGGCTGTCCCTCCAAGGTAGTGTGGGGTGACTCACCAGCTAATGACACACACATTTAAAGTGTCATACTGGGCTCTCTCATAAGCATGTACTGGTCAAATTGTTGGAAGGATTCCCGGGGATGGTTCTGCCTGGGACTTCTCTGAATCACACTGTGTACACTCAGAGTTTGGAGGAATTGGCCTCCTATTGATGCTGCCCTGGTGGAAGTTAGATTTATGTTCCCTGGAGTCAAAAATTGAAACTGAGGAATACATAGGCAAGAACAACAGCCAGATTTAGTTAACAAAATAATAGAAAGCAGAGCATTGAGAGCAGAGGAGACTTACCCCAGAGTGAGAGAAGTAGACTGAGCTGAACAAGCCTGGAGACTCAACCCTTTATAATTTCATAACCATTGTTTCCCTCCCAGTGCCTATGGGCATGGACATGGAAGTTCTGATTTGATCCACTCTTTCGCCTGTTCCCAAGAGCATCTTTGTCAGGAAAGGAATGCATTGCCTTTGTTAGCAGAGGGGAGTGTCTGTCGCTACACCATCCTTGATAGTAGAAGGGTTGTAAAATTGATACACATATTTGTTAATTTGGAGCAGGGGAGCTCTTTGTCCTCTTAAAGAAAAAAGAAAAAAACTTGCTTCTTTTTTTTAAGTTTTTTTTTTTTAAGAGAGAAGGACAGTGAGAGACAGAGAGAGAGAGAATCAATTTTTATTGAGTTTTTCACATGGCTTTCTTTGCTCTGACATTTAGTTGTGTACGTGGTGCTGGAGTTTGAACCTGTGTACTTGTGCATGCCAGGTAAGCTCTGTAACCACTGAGCCACTACTCCAGCCCCTCTTGCTTCTTCTTGATGGACCAAAAATTCCAACTCCACTGCCTGCCTGACTTTTTCCACCTTTTCATCCCTTCTAGTTTTACGAAAATTTACAGCTGTAAAAGGGAAATGGGAGATCACTATTCTCAACTGCTTTAGGCCAAGAATGAACAATGTGGGGCAAGCAGTTTGCGTTTCACTTTAAGAATGCTTGGGTTGATTAAGCGGTCAATGAAAGAAGGCCATCTGGAGCATTTGTAGGTGGGTCCATCTTCATAACTAACTGGAGTTTAACAGACTTTAACCTAGAAGAAAACATAAGAACTTAGATATTAATAAAATTAATCTCAGAATGAAAATCAATACTGAGAGTAAGAAAAAAAGGAACCATAACAGTTGAGATCCACTGTTTGACTTCTTAAAGAAACATAAATATTGTGATTGAGAGTTTGGAGATACACAGAGAAAGGCATCTAATACTCTCAATGAAGCAGCAGCAGCTGGGATTCAATTGGTAGGGTATGAAAGCCAGGCACCATAGGGTGGAGGGGAACGGCCATTTCATTGATTATCTTAAAATCTAAGATTTGGGACTACTCCTCTCTTGGTTTCTGAACTCCTAAAATGGGTACATTGCAAAGACAGTTGCTGGGCACCTAACATGCAAATTTTGCAAAGCTACAGATGTCCTCTTAAGCTATAAGATATGAGAAAATACTGTGACTAGTGATCTTTTCTTTTAAATGCCCATAGTAACTCTGCTTTAGTTGTAACTCTCCTGTCAGGTGATTAAGACCAAGTTGGTAAAAACTGCACTTGTTCCAGTCTAGTATTAGAGTCACCTGAATTTCCAGGTGTCCACTTTTGGGGGAGAGAACTTCCTCCCATGTTCTCTATCAGTGTACTCAGTCAGGATGGGTCATGGTATACTGCTGAAGATATGAGGCTTCTCTGGGAATTACCAGGAAAATCTCATTTTCCAATGACCCTCCTTTCACAGTGCATACAGTGGTTGGCATTTCTTCTCCAAAGACTTTCAAATCAACTCAAGTTTTTTTTTTATTGAAAAGTTATAATTCTGCAAAGCATTAAGACAACAGTGAAAGAATTTTACAAGAAACATGTGACATGAAATTAACAATAGTAAAAAAATACTTAGTTTTTACAATAGCTATGAACTGAGAAATATAATTTTTAAGGAATTGCACATAAATGCACATAAAGTAACAACGTGATATGCATTTGATCCTAAATCACATTTACCCCCACATCATCCACACCCCAGTCCCTTGATTCTTCTATAATAATCCCCATGACATATATAAATGTCTCTATATATCATATATATACATATATATATTTATATAAAATTTCACACACACACACACACATATATATATAATCATATATATATATATATATATGATTATAAATTTTCCAGAATTAAAGGATTGTGTAAGTATTATTTGGAATTCCCTGGGGGGTAAAGAGTTGTAGAGTGTCTCCCTAGATCCCTCCCTATATTCCCTCAATCTCCCATGCCCCACCACTTCCCTTCCCTTGCCCCACCTACATGTGTAGATTGTGTGTAGTTATTCCTTTGGTGGATCCAGTACATGAATCTGACTAACTTTCACCCTAGCCTGGGTTTAGCTATAGCCACCACAAATGAGGGAAAACTGTCAACACTTTCTTTTCTGGTTTTTGTTAACTTGGCTCAGCATGATTTCTTCCATTCTCATTCATTCACCTTCAAAGGCAACAATATTGTTGTTTCCAATAGCTCAATAGAGCTCCATTATATATATATATATATACACACCAGATATTTTGGATCTATTCATCCAGCAACAGGCATCTGAATTGATTTCATAATTTAGCTATTATAAATTGAGCTGCTATAAACATTGATTTTTCTATGCCTCTGCAATGTACTAATTCTAACTCCTTTAAGAAAATACCCAGAAGAGAGATAGCTGGGTCAAATGGTTGATCAAACTCTAATTTTGGGGGGAGTCCCTACACTGCTTTTCAAAGCAGCTTAACCAGTCTGCAGTTTCACCAAAAGTGTGCTAATGTTCCTATCTCCCCCCAACCCCTCAGCATTTGTTCCTATTTGTATTCTTCATCTTTGTCAGTCTGAATGGAGTGAAGTGAAAACTTGTACTTTTGATTTACGTTTCTCAGATTACTAGTAATTTAGAACACTGTCTCCTCTTTTCATTCCTTTGCTCAATTTCCTGTATTGAGAAGTTTCTGTCTAGATCTCTGGCCTGTTAATGATTGGATTGTTTGTGGTTTTAATGTCATGTTTTTGAGTTCTTATAAATTTTGGATATTAGTCCACTGTTTTTTTAATTGAGAAATTTATTTGTTGAACAATCATACAGATTTTAACAAAATAATATATAATGTATATAGATTCTGAAAGTTGGATTTACCCCCTGTTGGGGTCTGACCTTCACTCCCTTGCTTCAGCTGCGCTAGAGTGCTCTTATGACTATTTGCATAAGCTCCTTCTGGAAGGGCTGCTAGGTCAAGCTTTGTTAAAGATTAGGGTGGGTTAAAATGTCTTAATGACAGGTTACTCCCTAGTTTTTGTCTGTACCCTAGTTTTTTTTTTTTTTTTTTTTTTGTCTGTACTGGAAATCTGCATAACTCCTGGCAACTCCCTTAAGATTATAAAAGGAAATGTAGATCTGAAAAAAGTGAGACTGCTCCACCTGGATCTCCTGCCTGTGTTCTTTCTTATCCCTGGCCCATCCCTCAGGTCAGAACCCGGCTGGACCAGGACAAGTGGCACCCAAACAGGGACCTGAGTATGACGGATACGCTGAGGGACCCCCTGGAAGAGCTCTGGCCAGAGGTAAGTAGAGAGGGGGAACCAGGATTCTTTTAGGAATTAGGATTAATTCAAGGTATTATTTTAGGAATTAGGATTAATTCAATGTATACGGGATCTGAAGGCTCTAAGGCTCAAAAGGTGATGGGCCTACACAAAATATTGTAAGCACAAGGCACAGGCATTAAACTAGAAACTGCTAGGTCTTTTATTATCCACT
>PVKS010036894.1:0-19020 GCA_004027875.1 Aplodontia rufa
AAAGTCCTTCATTGTTCATGAAGAGGCAGATTTAATATTGTTAAAATTACCATACTACTAAGAACAAAATAGATTCAGTGCAATTCCTATCAAAACACCAATGACATTTTTCACAGAATTAGAAAAAATAGTCTTAAAATTCATTTGGAAGAATAAAAGACCCAGAATAGCCAAAGCAATTTTAAGTCAAAAAATGCAATTCTGGATGTACCTCAACATAAGACTTCAATTTATATTACAGAGCTATAGTCACAAAAATTGCATGGTATTGGCCTAAAAAAAGACCAATGGTATAGAATAGAACACACAGAGACAAACCCACATATCTACAGTCATACAATCCTTGGAAAAGTTATCAAGAACACACTGCACAAAGACAGCCTTTTAAACAAATGGTGTAGGACAACTGGTTATCCATACTTGGAAGAATGAAAGTAGATCCTTATCTTAAAACCTACACAAAAATCAATTTAAAATGGATCAAAGACATAAGAATTAGGCCAGAAACTATAAAACTCCTAGGAGAATCACATCAGGTTATAGCCACAAGCAATTACTTTCTCACTAGGATCACCACAAACTCAGGAAAAAGTTAATAAGTGGAACATCATCAAATTAAAAAACTTTAACACATCAAAGGAAACAATTAGGATTGTAAAGAGAGAACACACAAGATGGGAGAAAATCTTTGCTAGCTACTCATCCGACAGAGGAATAATATATAAAATATATAAAGAACTCAAAAAACTTTATACCAAAATTTTAAATAACCTAATTAACAAATAGACAAATGACTTAACACACTTCTCAAAAGAAGAAATAAAAATAATTAACAAATAAATGAAAAAAAAGATCATCATCAATAAAAATTAGGGAAATGCAAGTCAAAACTGCACTGAGATTTCATCTTCCTCTAGTCAGAATATCAGTCATCAATAATACAAGTAATACTGATACTGGAGAGGATGTGGAGAAGGAACACTTGCACTGTTGGTGGGACTATAAATCAGCACAATCACTATGGAAATCAGTATCGAGGGTTCACCAACGTTTAGGCAGGAATCACCATGTGACCCAACTATTTCACTTTTTAGCACTTGCCCTGAAGAATTAAAATCATCTTATTACAGTGACACAGGCATACCCATGTTTATAGCAGCACAATACAATATCCAAATTATGGAACCAGTCTAGGTATCCATCAGTAGATGAATGGATTAAAAAATGTGGTTTATATACACAATGGAGTTTTATCCAGCTACAAAAAAATGAAATTAAGGCATTTGCAGTAAATGAATGGAACTGGAGACCATCATGTTAAATGAAATACACCAACTTCAGAAGGTTAAGGGTCCTCTGTGTTCTCTTTTATGTGGAAGAAGGATAGGAAAAAGAAAAGCAAAGGTTGGGTTGGATCTCCTAAAAATCAAAGGAAGATCAATATAGGTAAGGGACTAAGGGATGTGAGGGAATGGGTAATGCTGGGGAGTAACAGTAGCCAAATTATACTGTTAAACCATGTGCATGTACAAATAAATAACAAATCTCATCCATACGTATGACTATCACACACCAACAAAAATGTAGAAAAATAAATTAGGAAAATTTAAGAATATAAAAGAAAAAATAAATATAGAAGATTAAAATATATCAAATATATTCAAGTCTATAAGCTCATAATAATGTTAAAAATAAAAATACAATTGGACACCTTAGAAAAATGAGAGGAATCCTTTGAATTGATTTGAAAATGGGTAAATAGAAGAATATAACAAAAAAAATAAATATATAGTGTCTTTCATTGTCTCTTGTAAGCTGATTTAGAGTCTACTTTGCCTGATATTAATCAGACTGCCCTTATTCTGTTTTGGTTACTTTATGCATGGGATAACCCTTTTCTATTTTTTGCTTAAATATATTATTGTTTAGATATGAATTATTCAGCAGATAGTATATAGATGGATAATATTTTTCATCTGTTTTATAAATCTGTATCTTTTTATTGGAGGATTTAATCCATTTACATTTAAGATAATTATTGAAAAGGAGGGATTTCCTTTTGTCTGCTGCTTCTGAGAGAGAGATAGTGAGAGATATCAATTTTATTTAGTTTTTCATGTGGCTTTTGTTGCTCCAACACTTAGTTGTGTATGTGATATTGGGGTTTAAACCCCAGTCCTCAAGCATGCCAAGCAAGCACTTTAACAGCTGAGCCACTACTCCAACTCCACTTTTCTATATGTTCTAACTCTAGATGTTTTTATGTATTTTGTCCCTTACTTTCTGTATGTATATCCTCTTTGTTGATGTTAATTTTTATAGTGAATCATTTAAATTTCTCACTCAATTTATTTTGTGTATATTTTGTTATTTCCTTGTGGTTCAAATGGTTCAAATGGGGAATACTGTTTTTTTCTTAAAGAGAGAGAGAAGAACAATGTGTGTGTGAGAGAGAATCAATTTTATTTAGTTTTCATGTGACTTTCATTGCTCCAATACTTTGTTACGTATGTGGTACGGGGTTTCAAACCCATGTCCTCAAGCATGCCAGGGAAGCACCATAACCAATGAACTACCTCTCCAGCCCCTCAAATGGGGAATACTCTTAATGCCATAAAGTTAGACACTCTAAATTGTATTTATAATAGTTTAAATTCAATATCATATAAAAGTTCTCCTTTATATATTTATTCCCATCCCTTCTAGTGATGGTGACAAAATTAATTTTATACACGACATATCCAGAAACCTAAATTAGTAATTTTAATGTGTTACTCCTATATATTATAGAAAGAACAAAAGTGAAATTATACATCATTTTTATAATAATATTAACTTTCATAATTGTTCATATATTTACCTCTACTGAGATGTGTATTACTTCATACATCTTTTTTTTTTTTTAAGAGGGAAGGACAGTGAGAAAGAGAGACAGAGACAGAGACAGAATCAATTTTTATTGAGTTTTTCACATGGCTTTCTTTGCTCTGACACTTAGTGTGTACTCCCTTGTGTACATGGGTGCTGGGATTTGAACCTGTGTACCTCCGCATGCCTGGCAAGTGCCGTAACTGCCAAGCCACTGCTCCAGCCCATTCTTCATACATCTTAAAGTTACTGTCTAGTGTTGCTTCGTCTTAATCCCCAGACCTATTTTAACACTTTTTGCACGACAGTTCTTCTGGTAATAAACTCCCTAGGACTTTATTAGTCTGGGAATATCTTAATTTCTCCCTCATTTTTGAAGGACTGTTTGCCATATAGAAGGTGTTCAAATTTGCCTTGAATTCTTCTTCGAATCACTATCCTCATTCCATAAGACAATATACTTCGCTGTCTAAAACATGAAAATATGACGTGATTCCGACAATCTCTGTCGTTAAGAGGTTAACTACTTTCATCCTGCTACCACCCCTGAGTACAAAGCCCCACCATTTCTCTTCAACAGTAAAGCAAAAACTTTTAACTGGTCTTACTGTCAATCCTTCTTCCCTTTCACAAACTTCTGTTTTAAGGATGAAGCAGATCATGCATCTTTCTTGGTCAAAATTCTTGAGTATCTTTATCCACATTTGTTACAATATCCAGGCACTTAATTATGGTCCTGATGAGTCTCTTGTTAATGTCAACTTTTATAATTCTCTGTCCCAATCTAAACTCCGTTTTCATTCTGCTTTCTTGTCTGTGCCTAATATATTCGTACCTCAGGTCATTTGAACTTAACATCTCCCCTGTAGTAATTCAATTTCTCTGGATTTTCAGTTGCTTGTGCAAAGTCCAACAGGTTCTCATGATCTCTCAGAAGATTACTAGTTTAGGGAAGACATTATAGAACAGAAAATCCGTTACTCATGAGTGCACTGTGTTTCAGATAGAAATATTAATTTAAAGCACAATGAAAAAGTCAAAGCAGAGTCCAGGAAAATAAGGCACAGAGCCACCCTTTTCCTCTTGCAGGAGAAGCATGTGGACAGTGCTTATTGTCCCAGAAACAATGTATGAAAATCCATATGAAAACTGTCATCAAAAGAATATTCACCAAAGCCTTTATGTCCAAATATTTTATTCTAAATTGAACTCATAGATAAGGTTGAACACTTATATTGCTAACCTTAATCTCCAGCTTGTTTAAACACTGTGGTGATATTACGTGACCCATGGCATTCATGATAAATCACATTGTTAGAATAGACTATCCACCATGGCCCAAGGCCCCTGATGAATGATGACACCCTAAGACAGGACTTTCCAAGAGCTGGGAGGAAAGAGCCAGCCTATCTTTGGAACACTGATATTTTACTGTACAGTTTGTTTCTTCATTTCATCCAAATATCTGGTTGACATTTATTGGAAAAGCTTTGATAATCACATAATCTAAAACAACCACCAGTCATCACTCACTGCTCATTCTGCCTTATCCCTTGCCCAAGAGTTTATTTCATTGTTTCTGTACCCAACTAGAACAAGAATTCCACAAGGACAGGTTTTTTCCTCATTCACTGTTGTACTTCCTAGGCCTAGCTCCTGGAAACATAATTCCAATGTGTGAATCACTGGTAGACTTACTCAATTCACTATATCTGTCTATCCATCCACCTATCATCTATCTATTTGTATTGATATCAGCAGTAATCTCTTGAAGAAATCTTTACAGAGAGATGATTGATACTTTGAGAAGAGAGGGGAGGGACCCAAAACCATAAACTGCTTTTTCTGAGTGTAATTATTATCACATAGCAACTAAAATATAATCAGGCTATTGTCCATTCTGTGTATGAAATTATCATAATTTGATAAATAAAACATATGCAGAGATTTTAATAAGGATTTATGATTATTTTACAAAAAATTTTCAATTTAAAATATATTTGTATTATAAGAATTCTGTCTTTGTTGAATTTATAGAAGTTATAAACATCAATTTTACCTCTCAAATGATGCAAAATTAAAATAGTATTTATTTCCACATTAAATACCAATAGTTTATTTTATATAACAATAAAAACTAAACTATTAGAGACATATGCAAGGCCATTTCAATTAAAAAACAATGTCCCAGCATAGTGGAAAAGATTGGGATAGGTTGTAATTTTGTGGACATCATGGAAGGATTCATATTCATGAAACATTGACATGATGTAATTGCTCAATTCTAAGTCTAAATTTAAGCACTCGTTGAAAATATCCTTGGAAAAAGAATATAATAAGCACTTTCATTCTACTGGATTTCCAATAATTGCAAAAGAATTACAAGATATTCCTTTCTATTCTTCCTTAGGGATACTCTATACTGTCTCTCTATTTATACTTTGTCTTTCAGTTCAGAGAAGTACATAAGTGTGAAAGAACAAAGAGACAGGTACCTTGAGATGGAGATTTTTCATCATTCCTACTAACCTCATATTTGATCTGAGAGAATGAGTAGATGTTTGTGTTAGTGACTGGGAATGAAGTTATCATACTGTGAGCACATTCCCACATGAGTCTCACAAAAGAAACAGCTCATTTAATGATAATCATAAAAGCTACTAAAATTTTGATTTGGGGAGGTGACAATAATAATTTATATTGTCTAGCACCTACAGAATTGATTTGGTCACTCAATCAGACATCAACTCCAAGATAGACTCTACAAGAAAAAGAACCCATAAATTATGAAAATGATTTGGGTATTAGCAATACAAAAATACACTTAAACAATTTTACATTTGGCACAACATAGAGTTATAGAACTGAAAGAAATATTAAAGTTTACCAAATTCAAAATTATAGTTTTTCAAATGAGAATCAGAAAAACATCTTAGTACCAGTAAACCTGCTCACAAATGGAAGGCTAACTTTTAATAGCTGTGAAATGCAAGTAAAATAACCAGAGGGCTCACAGACCCCACTCCAAGGGGAAGAAATTCTCCTCAGACCCTCAACTCCCCAAACCAGGAGTCCATGGATGAGGACCTGGATGAAAATCTAGAAAAAAGCACCAACAATTTGATTATTAATACAATCAAAGAATTAAAAAAGACTTAAGGAAAGAAATTAGCAATTTCAGGAGCTTAGAAACTACTTTGATGAAGAGCTAGGCATTCTGAAAAGAGAGTAGCAGAGCTCTTGGAATTCAAAAACGCAGTCAACCAAATTAAAAGCTCAATGTAAGATATTAATATCAGAGAAAACTTAGTGAAAATAGAACTTCAACTCTCAAAGAACAAGCATCATATAATGCAGACAGCCTGAGCAATGTTGAATGAAAGGATGATAGACAAGAAAAACAAAACAAAACAAAACCTTACTGTGCATGATCAGAACTTCCAAGAAGTATGGGACAAGATGAGAATAAACAACCGGAAAGCAATTGGGATAGGAGAGAGCATAGAACAACACACAAATGACATAAAAATCCTACTCAATGAGGAAGCCTAAGAAAATTTCCCCTATATTAGAATTGATCCAAAATTCATATTAGAGCACCTATAGGATGCCAAATAGACCTAACCAAATGAGAAACCCACTGAGGCACATCATATACAAAATGAATAACAGAGAAATCAAGGAAAGAATTTTAAAACAGTAAGAGAAAAACATCAAATCACATTCAGAGTCAGACCAGTAAGGATTACTGTGGATTTTTCAGGTCAGATAATAAAGGGCAGAACATGGAATGATGTTTTTCAAATATTGTAAGAAAATGATTTTCAGCCAAAGATACTATACTCTGCAAAGTTCAGGTTTAAATGTGATGGGGTAATAAAATACTTCCATGATAAGAACAAATTAGCAACATACATAAATGTAAAACCAGCTGTACAAAGATTAAACAGAGACAAACTTCATACAGAGTAACAAGCTAACAACTCCCAAAGCCCGCAAACAAAGGAAAGTCAATAAAAACATAGCTCAATAAAAGCTATCCAAGATGGCACAAAATACAATAAAAGTCACAATGCCAGTGATCCAGAATCACATATCTAATTTAAACTGAATGGGACTTAATGCCCCAATCACCAGATACAGATTAGCAAACTGGATCAAAAAATAAAATCCAGTATTATACTGTTTATAGGAAACACACACTTCACATCCAAAAATAGAGTGGAGGTGAAAGGTTAGCAAAATCACTTACCAGGCATATGGCCCAAGAAAGCAAGCCAGTGTTGTGATTTTTATATCTGAAAAAGTGAATTTTGACAAAAAAATTAGTCAGAAGAGATAAAGAATGTCACTACTTCATATTAAAAGGAATAATACATCAAGAAGATATAACAATACTTGACATTTATGCCCCCAATTACAACCCTTCCAAATATGTGGAAAAATATTCAAGAACATTAAACTACTTATTAACTTGAACACAATAATGCTAGGGGATTTAATACACCATTGTCAACAATAGATATATTATCAAGGCAAAAAATCAATAAAGATATCTGTAGCCTATACAACTCTATCAATTAATTGGACTTAACATACACTTACAGAATATTTCATCCCAAATCAGCTGAGTTTACCTTCTTCTCAGCAGCACATGGATCCTTCTCCAAAATAGGTCATATCCTAGTACACAAAGGCAATTTTAGCAAATGCAAAAATGCTGATATAATCCCATGTATCCTGTCAGACCATAAGGATATGATCTTTGAAATTAATAGCAAGAAAAACAACAGAAAGTACATAAGTAGTTGGAGATCAAATAATACACTCTTAAGTGAAGAATGGATCAAAGACGAAATGAGAAGAGAAATCAAGAAATTCTTGGAAATAAATGAGAGTGATGGCACAACGTATGAAAATCTCTGGAACAGTATGAAAGCATTCTGAAGAGGTAAATTCATAGCACCGAGTGCCTTCATCAAAATCAGGAGAGAGCCCAAATAAATAGATTTATGCTCCCAACTCAAATCTCTACAAAAGGAGGAATAATTCAATCCCATATCCAACAGAAGGCAGGAAATAACCAAGATCAGGGCTGAAATCAATGAAATTGAGTAAAAAAAAATACAAAGAATCAACAAAACAAAGAGTTTCTTCTTTGAAAAAATAAATAAAATCAACAGAATCCTAGCTAACCTCACCAAAAGGAAGAATGAAGTGAGACAAATCAACAAAAACCAAAGACAAAAAGTGAGAAAAAACCATTGACTCGACCAAAATCCAAAGGATTGTTATAACTTATTTTCAAAAGCTATACTCTTGTAAGTTTGATAATCTGGAAGACATGGACAAATACCTATCCATATATTACATTCCCAAATTAATAAACAATGACACTGATAATCTAAAGAAATAAATCTCAGGTAGTTAAATTGAAACAGCAATCCAAAGCCTTCCAAAAAAAAAAAACAAAAAAACAAAAAGCCCAGGACCTGATCGATAATCAGCAGAGTTCTAAGCAGAGTTCTACCAGAACTTTACAGAGGAATTAACATCTCTCCTTAGTAAGCTATTCCATGAAATTTAAAGGGGTGTAATCCTCCCAAATCTTTTTTTATGAGGCATTTATAACCCTAATACCAAAACCCAACAAAGACACATCAAGAAAACTGCAAACCAATTTCCCTAATGAACATAGATGCAAAAATTATTAATAAAATTCTAGCAAACCACATCCAAAAACACATAAAAAAGATAATACATCATGGTCAAGTGGGTTTCATTTCAGGGATGCTAGGCTGCTTCAACATATTCAAATCAATAAATGTGATTCACCACTTAAACAAAATTAAAGACAAAAACCATATGATCACTTCAATTGATGAAAAAAGGCCCTTGATAAAATTCAATACCCATTTATGCTCAAAACTCTGGAGAGGATTAGGATCAAAGGAACAAACTTTAATTTTGTAAGAGCCATTATGACAAACCCATAGCCAACATTATATTTAATGAAGAAAGACTGAAATCATTCCCACTAAATTTGGGTACATGACAAAACTATCCACTCTCACCACTCCTATTCAATATAGTCCTCAAAACTCTAGCCAGAGTTATTAGACAAGAAGAGGAAATCAAAGAATTTGAATAGGAAAAGAGGAAGTCAATGTTTCTATTTGCCAACGACATGATCCTGTACCTAGCAGACACAAAAAGCTCTATTAGAAAACTTCAAGAGTTTATAAATGAGTTTAGCAGTGTGGCTGCTTACAAGTTCAACACTCATTAATCAATAGGTTTCCCATACTCCAGCAGCAATTCTGTCAAAAAAGAAATCAGGAAATCCATCCCATTCACAATAACCTCAATAGAATAAAATACTTGGGCATTAATCTAGCACACAATATAGAAGACCTTTACAATAGGAACTATTGAATATCCAAAAAAAGAAATTGAAGAAGACCTGAGAAGATGGAAAAATGTTCCATGTTCTTGGTCAGGCAGAATCAATATAATTAAAATGATCATTCTGCTAAAAGCCCTGTATAGATTCAATGCAATCCACATAAAGATAGCAATGACATTCTTTATGGATATAGAAAAAAGCAATTCTCAAATTCATTTGGAAAAAATAAAAACCCAGATAAGCCAAAGCATTCAAGCATTTAAAATGCAGCAGGAGGTGTCACAACACCTGACCTGCAATCATACTCTACGTCTATAGTAACAAAAACAGTGTAGTATTGGTATCAAAACAGACACAAAGACCAATGGAACAGAAAAGAAAAAAGCAAGACAAATCTACAAGTCTTTAACCATGTGATATTTGGCAAATGAACAGAAATATAGTGTGGAGGAAAGATTGCCTGCTCAACAAATAGTGCTGGACAAACTGGACAGCCATAAGCAGATAACTGAATTTAGATCCTTATCTCTCACCATGCACAAAAGTCAAATCAAAATGTGTCAAAGAATTAGAAATTAAATCAGAAACTGCACAATTGCTAGATGAAAAAATAGTATCAACACTCCATCACATTAGTATAGGCACTTCCTTCCTTAACAAAACTCCCATAATGCAAGAATTAAAGTCAAGAATTAATGATTGGGATGCCATTTAACTGACAAGCTTCTGGACAGCTAAAGAATTAGTCATTAGTGTTAAGAGAGAACCTACAAAATGAAAGAATATTATTGCCTACTACATCTCTGACAGGAGACTAATATCCAAAATTTACAAAGAACTCAAAAAACTGAACAACAAAATCACAAATAATCCAATCGTTAAATGGGCTAGGGAACTAAATAGAAACTTCTCAACAGAGGGAGTCCAGAAAGAACATAAATATATGAGAAAATGTTCTATATCTCTAGCAATCAGAGAAATGTAAATCAAAACTGAGATTCCACCTCACTCCAGTCAGAATGGCAAAAAATGAAGAATCCAGACAGTAATGGAAGTTGGAGGGGTTGTGGAGAGAAAGGAACACTAACACACTGTTGGTGGGACTGCAGAATTGTACAGCCACTCTGGAAAGCAGTGTGGAGATTCCTGCAACAATTAGGGATGGCATCTGCTTGCGACCCAGCCATACCACTCCTGGGTATTTTCCCAAAAGAGCTAGAATCGGCACACTACAGAGGCACATCTACATCAATGTTTACAGCGGCTCAATTTACAATAGCTAAACTATAGAACCAACCCAGATGCCCCTCCCTGGATGAGTGTGTGTGTATATGTATATATTCACACACACACACGCACACACACACACACACACACAAATGGAGTCCTTCTCTGCTATTAGAATGATATCATAGCATTTGTAGCCAAATGTATGGAAATGCAAAAAATTATGCTAAGCAATATATTCCATACACAGTGACATAAGGTCTGAATGATTTCTCTCATATGTGGAAGCCAGAGTAAATCCTAAGACAGGATGAAAACTAGCTAATTTTAAATAATAAATTCACCATAGTTGAAATTTCACATAAGCTGGGGGAACCATCTCTATGAAGGTGAGGGGAGAAGGGAGAGAGGCAGGGACAGGAGGGAGGGGTACAGGCAGTTTATCAATACAGCTGGGGATACTTGACTCCCATGGGAAGCCTATCACAGGGAGGCAAAGAAACTCAGAAATTTCAAAAATTAATAAATATGTATATGCTCCTTTCCAATTATAGCAAGGGGGTATTACAGAGGAGATGTGAGATTGGGGATTGATGAACATGGGGAGATCCTAAACTAGGATTGGTCTAAACTTACTATGTCAATATCCATGTATACATGAATATGTAACAATGATTCACTCCAATATCTCAGACTATGTCAAACAATTAAAAAAAAGAATTTAAATTTATTGCACAAATTACAATATATAATGTGGTGATCTTCACATTTGCTTCTTCATTTGAATGTTCAATTTTGTTTAATATTATATCTTGAAAATAATAAAGAGCACCTCATGGTGTGTTACTACAAAAAAATTAGTTGTCCAGTGTATCACCCATAGCACCAAGAGGATGTTCTTGAAAAACACATTTGATGCCAGGCTTAAGTACCAAGTTCTAGGGGCCGAAACGGTGGCTCAGTGGTTACAGCAATTGCCTGGCATGTTCAAGTACACGGATTTGAACCCCAGCATCCACATACACAACTAAGTGTCAACAACAAAAGCCATGTGAATAACTCAATAAAATTTGATTCTTTTTGTCTCTCTCTCTCACTGTCCTTCTGTCTTAAAAAAAAAAAGAACCAAGTTCTGTCACAGAGTAGAATGTATGTGTGTGTGTTGTTTTTGTGTATGTATATGTCTTTTTTTAAAGATGACAGTTGAGATGAACCTATTTAAACATGTTTTCTAGTGACCACTGTCCTATGCACACTATTGAACAAAGTTCCATAATTGTATAGCAGCAAATTTGCATATATGATTCCTTCATGGTCTTCTTACTTTCCTTCTGCAGACAGTGTTCATTCACTCACTACCAATGGATGCTCATGCCCTAGTGTCTTTGACCTATGGCTTTTTCCTTTCTATGCCCACAGGCCTCTACCCTTACCTAACCTTTTCAGGCCAAGCTAAAATGTGATTTCCTTGCTAAGAATAACCTCACTCTCTCAAATTAATCATGGTTTTATTTTTCATTTTGAGAATATTAGTATATTTTGTTACACCTTAACTAAGACTCAAAATCCTGACAGGGATGGTGGAGTCCTACAGCATTCTTTATTATCTCCCCTTCCTCCTCTTGTCCTCATGCTCTTCTCTTTACACTAGCTGATCTTTCTGTCTTTAGCTACCTCCACGTAACTCTCCGTGCAGCTACCATCTTCAAATGCTGTCTTCTCAACGAGTCCACCCTGACCACCATATTTGAGATCCCATCGAAATTTTACCGAAGATAAAGCAAAGTCTACCAATCTGATTTATGTTGTATATTTTCATAAATTTATGATTTTATAAGACCATACAATGTATTTAATTTTTAATAGTGTACATACACATTAAAATGTAACTACCATGAAAGCAAAAATATTGTCTGGTTTGTATTAATATATAGAAATGGAAATAACACACACAGAACAATTCCTATTTAATAAATATTCATTGGCTGAGTGAGAGAATAAATCTGGAGCAAGTTGCTTTGCCTTTTTAACCTCTACCTCCTTCTATTTAGAACAGAGGTCATAAGAATTCCTCAGTGAGACGGCTACTGTGATTAACAAATGAGATGGTGCATGCATAGCAGTTAGCAGGGTGCCTGACTCATCATATTCATTTAATAAGCTCCCAGCATAAAAAGTTCCATTATTTTTCCAAGTTTTAAGATTCTTTATCATTATACTCAAAAAAAAAATAAGAAAGGACAAAAAAGTGGGAAAAGATTTGTAAATGGACTTTATTATGCAGTTATAACTTTGTTAACCTTAGAAACATGAAATTACCATTTCATAATATAGAGATAATGTCAGAAATAATAAAATATTAACAACACATTTACAAAATAACAAAACAGTTCCTGAAAATTTCCGTTGATAGCAATAGAAAGAATGCAATTTCTTAGAATCATTAGAGCTATTTAATACTGTGTTTGTCAAAACTCACCTCATAATAAGAAAAGAGTTGTCAAAACTTAGGCCATATATATTCAATCTACAAAACTATGAAAGTGATACATGTTTTTAGGAATATGGTGTAGATGAAGTTTAAAGAAGCTGAGCAAGTCCTCGTCCCAACCTCCTGTGTGGGGCTCTGGTTACTGAGACTGTAATCACATCCGCGCGTAGCTCTTCTGCAGCTGTCCTTTACATATCTAACGTATGTGCTTAGCTTGCTGCTTTTCATTGTTGACTATAGGTATTTTACATTGTCTCTGGCTTAAATTAGATGAGCTTTTAATTTGTTTCTTCACCCTAAACCCCCTTCATTATCAATTCATGATAATGTCCACACAATCATAGTTTGCAATTGATCATTATTGTGAATTTTTTAAAGGACTGACAAATCTAATTTTTATAAAACCAACTACAAATATTGTGCTTGCAATTTCCATTTTATGAAATGAACACATTATTGTCTCTATCCTTCTTTAATCTTAGCTTTCACTCTAATACTGATAATACTTATATTCTACCATGTTATGAATAATTAACTGTTTGTTTTTTTTGCAGTTGATGCTAACAGTAGAGAATTGAAAGCCTTGGTTTATTATTATGATTGCGTAAATGCTGTCCAACCAGAAAGAAGTGTTGTACCAGTTTCATTTACCTTCCCAGATTTTTAATGTCAGAGCAGCTGTGCCATTCAATACTGAATATTTCTTCCACAAAAGAAGATGAACTTTTCCTTCTAATATCTTAGTTTTAAAATCTGATGACTTTGTTTCAACTGGTTTTGAACTATGGTTATATTTGATAACACTACAATCAACAACCAACTTTTTCTGATTGCCTTTGATTTTTTTGATGCAATTATACTTCTTTATATCTCCAGGCTGGCAAGACAGTATTCTCTAAAAGTCAATTTACTGTATAGTCTTAATCTACCAATTTTCACCTCATCCCAATAATAGCTCTTTTTTTTTTTTTAAAGAGAGAGGGACAGTGAGAGAGACAGAGAAAGAGAGAAACAACTTTATTTAGTTTTTCACATGGCCTTAGTTGCTCCATCACTTAGTTGTGTACGTGGTGCTGGGGTTTGAACCCGGGTCCTCGTGCTTGCCAGGCAAGCGCCGAAACCGCTGAGCCACCTCTCCAGCCCCCCAATAATAGCTCTTTTAAAAAAACTGCTAACTCTGCCCCTAGTGTCCTGCTGCTTTTCTAAGGAATAAAGAAAAAAAGCTAAATATTGAGACCATGGGACTGGTGGCTCAGCAGTGGAGCACTTGGCTGGCATACCCAAGGACCCTTGTTCAATCTCCAGTACCACATACACAATCAGGTAGAGGAAAAACAAACAGCAGATGAAAAAAAATATTTTTAAAAATCTCTCTCCTTTTAAAAAATAATTAAGACCATAAAAAGTGCACTCATAATTTTTGGTGTTTACTCTTAATTTATGGAATCAATATTTAAATAATTTCCTTCCATACAAGTAAATCTTTAATAATTTTGAATGGCTGAACATTTCTTTGCAATTGAAAATCGATCAATACTTTGTTATGTTATATAAAGATTTCTAGATTTATCCCATTTTCGCTATTTTAACACTTTGTTCCTTAGTCTCCCAACATCTCATCCCCCTTTGAAAAGTGTGATGCTCTTCTTATCCTTGCTTTTTAGAGGGCTACCTAACTGTTATTTGTTGTTTTCTCTCTCAGAATATCTATGAATTATCGTTGCCATTGACATGAAACATTACACAATGATTTGACTGTGTGGGACTTTTTAAAAGTCATATTGCTGGGCATTCAATGTTCAGGGAGTCATTGCTCCTTCATAGAAATGCTTTCCTTCTGTACACATCTTTCGTGTCAACAGTGGTATTCTAGTTTTCCTGAAGCACATTCTATTTCTTCGTCATTGAGTTAGAAAACCATAGCTTCTGGAGATTCTTGAACTCTTGAAATCCTCAGAAATTACAATTGCTTATCATTTCATGGTGGGAATACATTCTGGAAATGAGTCCTTAGCAGATTCCATTGCTGCATGAACATCATTAAGTGCTTACATATACCGAGAGTGTTGGACAGAGCAGCCCAGTATACACCTAGACTCTATACTGCGTGTGTATCCTACTGCTCCTAGAGCCGTGATGAACAAGGCAGCTATAGATTAAATCAGGCACAAGACAAAATGAGAAAATCAAAACATGTAGTAAGCCAATATATAAGAGGTTGCTGCCAGGATAATGGCATGTACTGTTTCAGAATAAACATTTTTTTTAAGGTAAAAAGAGAACACTCCAAAATATGATCCAAAGTATATAGCATAATAAATACATCAGCCTATAACATAGTTGCTAATCATTATCAAGTATTAGGTACTACGCATAATCACATGTGGTATTTTCTCCAACTAAGGATACAATAGAATTGCTCTCACAATTATCACCACAAACACATGAGTACTGAGTCACACTACCCTGTTACAGTGACTGTGACATCACTAGGTGATGGAAATGAGGAGGTGGTTTCTGTGCTTTTCCTTCCTACAACAATATCACTAGTCTTCTGTTTTTAGAACTGTTTTTGAATTGTGAATACTTTTTAATAAATGCAGTGGTTTTCTGGTAGATAGTACAGAGAAACTACAGTGACAGTTCACATAATTAAGCTTAATGCACAGATGAAATTATCTGTCATTTTTCTCTTGTATTTGTACTGAATTGCCAAGTGTCTAATTAAAGAAAGATCATGGAAGCAACAACACCTCAATTCATTATTTATGCAAATATTTGTAGAGCAGAAAATTATAAATTAACATTACATCAGTTTTAGGAATATTATCTAACTCATGTTTATAGATCAGCATTAGATTTTGTGAGGATATTGTTAGCACATATAATTAAAGATCAGAAGATTTATTCTGTGGCACAGAACATAAAAATTGAAAAGACAAGAATAACTTATTCTTGTAATTACATTTTTTTCAATTTTTCATTAGAAGGAGTAGTTCAGATAAGTGCAATTACAGTTTTAAGTTGAGTTAATTAGTTTAAATGATTTCTGCTAAGAAGTTATTGTGCCTATTTTGAATTAACCATACTTCTATTTAAAATGCATATTTCAGATTAAATTTTTAACTTCTAGATTATGGAATTTTTTTGTTCTCATATTCATTGGAAGTTTATTTAGAATCTTTTTCTTGAAAACTACTTAGAAAGTTTTAAAAATTGTATTATTGTCCAAGTCTCCATTTTGACAGCTAAAATATTAATTTAGTTTTTACTGGAAGTACTATCCTAAAGAAATATTGCATAATATCTTAAATAAAACTTGAATATTTTACAATCATGAAATCATAGTATTTTACATATCATTATACAGAGAGTATTAAGAAACCTAAAAAGACAACTAGTAAACATAAGATAATTGAGGTAATTTCGAGGCAAGTTGGTCAATGTGAGTCAGATTTTCATTACATGCTTAAATACCCAACAAGAACAACTTAGAGGAGGAAAACTTTACTTTGGCTTGGGGTTTCAGAGGTTTAGTCCATGGTTGACCGAGTCCATTGCTCTGAGTCTGAGGTAAGGCAGAATATCATTGTGGAAGGGCATGGTGGAGAAATGATGCATTATTTGTGGTAGCCAGTAAGCAAAGAGAGCAAAGGGAAAGGGCTTCAGGGAATATGAACCCTTCCAGGCCATCCCTCATCTGTTTATAGGAACCACTCAGTCTGCCAAACTAGGATGGGGTGATAAAGCTACAACTCTCGTGGTCCAGTCATTTCACCTCCAAATATTCCTGCATAAATATGGGAGCTTGGAGTTGACAACTCAGTATAATCACAACGTTCCAACACTGACTCCCCAAAGCTTTTATCCCTCTCACAAAGCAAAATGCATATAATTAATGTCCCAGAGTCTTCATTGTCTTAATAGTTCTAGCATTGCCCCAAAGTCCAAGTCTAAAGTCTTTTCAAAGACTCAAGGCAAACTTTTGGCTGGGAGCCCCTGTAAAGATAGAAAGCAAGTGACATGTATCCAATATACAGTGGCTCACAGTAAACTTTCCCATCCCTAGAGAAACAATCGTGATATATAAAGAAGGGATGGGATCAAAATAAGACTAAAATCTAGTTGGGAAATAGGACAAGTAACTTCATGTATGCCAAGTAGGACACATGATCATGAGACGTGCTTGCAAAGGGTTTCAGTACTCCTAGTCGTCTGGTCTCACCAGTTATAGCCCATGTGACTTTCTTTAGTTTGGTTCCTTACATAGCTAGTGACTTTGGTTGGCAGATAATCCACATTTGTGTCACCTTTTAATTCCTGGGGTCTCCATTCCAGCTTTGACCTTCACAGCTTCACACATCATTCTCTTCAGGGTAATTCATAGGGTTTCTAACCCCATTACCTTCCTTTGAAATGCATGTATATATGGAATAGTCCATGACCCCTTAATTCCAGCATCCTGAGCTCCTGAGAACCAGCATCGTGTGGATGATTCCAAGGTTTGTCAGCAACTGGTGCAATAGCTAGGCTCTCTGGTATCGTGGCTTCCATGAATTCTGAGAGCCTTCATGGCTGAGCACTGTAAAACAACTTCCTAGGTAACCAGGTGCAAACAGGGTGCCACCTAGATCTCTTCTCAAAGGAGTTTTTCTTTCTAGCTCTTGAGCTTGCAATGAATTTGGTCTTTCATAGTCTGGTGATGCCCTCAAGCCATTTTTGCTATTGTCCCTGTTCAAAGTACTTATCATCTCTTTAATGTCTAAAATCTTTTCAACGAACACAACTTTCTTGGGCCAGTTTTACATGCATATTTTTCTGGCCAAACTGCAATTTTTAAAAAATTCTCCTTCTTTACTTTCTGCTTCTAATTTTACAGCAAACTTGGCTAAAAGCTGCCAACAAAATCCCTGTCATTAACTGAATGCTATGCTGCCTTGACATTTTGTCTGTCAGATTCAGTAGCCCATCACCTTTAAATTCAGCCTCACTGAAAGTCTCAGATAATGGGAAAAAAATGTAGACATGTTCTTAGCCATAATGTCACACAAGTATCTTTCAGTCCAATTCCTAATAGAATCCTCATTCCCATCTGAAATCTCAAGTTTTTACAGTCTGCAGTTTAGTATTCTGAGTTATGACAAGAATTACCAATTAAGGTCCAGTTACAACATTCTAAAGATTCTCTATTCTGCATTGCAGAACATTTCCAAACTTCTCCCACAGGCCACCTTCAAATATTTTTGAATCACATTGTCAAATTAGTCACAGCAATGATCTCAGTTCTTGTACCAATTAGTTTGTTAGTCATCTTTTCATTGCTGTGACTAAAAAACCCAAGAAAAACAACTTTGAGAAGGAATAGTTTATTTGGTTTCAGAGATTTAGATCATGGCCTGCCTAGTCCATTGTTCTGGGCCCAGGGTGAGGCTGAAGATAATGGCTGAAGGGCACGGTGCAGGAGTTTTATGCTACTCATGACAACCAGGAAGCAGAGCGATGAAGGGGAAGAGACCATGCCTCCAGTGACCCACTTCCTCTAGTCTCACTTCATCTTTCTGTTTACCAGCCAGTCAGTCCATTCAAATTAAGATGGACTGATTTGGTCATAACTCTCATAATTCAATAATTTTACTTCTAAACATTCGTGTATTATTTCGGAAATTTCTGAAGGACACCTCATACCTAAACCATAACTCCAAACACTGAGGAAGACCCACTTCTCCTCTTCCTCCCCTAAATTACTGAAAATATATGAAGCAATATACAAAGCAATGAGCATGAGTTTTGAGCTCCATTAATATTAAAAAAATTGGATTTTCCAATCGGTAAATGGGCTAAAGAACTTAAAAGAAACTTCTCTCCAGTCGAAGTTCAGAAAGCCCATAAATATATGAGAAAATGCTCTACATCATTAGCTATAAGAGAAATGCAAATCAAAACTTCAATGAGATACCACCTCACTCCTGTTAGAGTGGCAAAAATGAAAAATACAAACAACAACAGATGCTGGAGGGGCTGTGGGAAA
>PVKS010036895.1:0-19019 GCA_004027875.1 Aplodontia rufa
TCTATATCTCTGAAAAATGCCATAGGTATCCTGATGGGGATTGCGTTGAATCTGTAAAGGGCTTTGGGTAGAATGGCCATCTTTATTATGTTGATTCTGCCTAACCACGAGCATGGAATGTTTTTCCATCTACTCAGGTCTTCTGTAATTTCTTTTTTTAGTGTTTGATAATTTTCTTTGAATAGGTCTTTAATATCCTATTGACCACAGGGATGCTTAGCCACTGAGCCACAGCCCCAGCTCTTCTTATTTTTTATTTTGAGACAGGGTCTTGCTAAGTTGCTGAGGGTCTTGCTCAATTGCCAAAGCTGGCCTCAAACTTGCTATCCTTCTGCCTCAGCCTCCGGCTATCATCAAATTTTTAAAAGCAGAGTATGGGCAAGGCTGAGGGTACAGAACCCCATGCACTGCCGTCATAAGGAGAGTTTCTACCAGCTCCCAGGCTCTTCTCCATGAACCTAGGGGTGTTCTTGTGATTTACGGGACAGCACAGAAACCTGGAGGCCTTACTTGCTATTGTGGAGCAGCTCCTATCAGGAAGCCTTATTTGATCATTTCTCCCCAAGCAAATAAATCTTCATCTGCCAGAGAAAGTAATAATCCCTAAGACTTCTAGAATTACAGCAGATTCCCACGGAAGCTGGGTACAGGTCAAATAAAAGAAACCCTGATCTCCTGGTGGAGGGGTGGAAGACAGGATATAGAAAAAGTCCTGAGTTTGAGAGTCAGGGTCCCAGCTTGCCTGAAACTGAACCATGAAAAAAATCTACGTCCACCCAACTTTGAACTTGCCATCCTCCTGCCTCAGCCTCCTGAGTTGCTAGGATTACAGGCATGTGCCACCATGCCCAGCACAATTTCCAACTTTAACAAAGTAAATTGCAATGAAAATTTAAATGCTTTAGCAGTGCCAAACTAATATATCTAATTTAAAAAAATATGACACATCTGATTCTTCTTCAATCACCTAATGAGGTTATGATGTGAACAGTTCCAGTTATGTGTCTTAAAAATAAAAAGTTTTATAGAGGGGCAGGAGTGGTGGCTCAGTAGTTACAGCACCTGTCTGGCATGCACAAAGATGCAGGTTTGATCCCTAGCACCATGTACACAACAAACTGTCAGAGCAACAAAAGCCACATGAAAGACTAAAATAAAGCTGATTCTCTCTTTCTTTCTCTCTCTCTCACTGTCCCCTCTCTTTAAAAAATAAATAAATATAAATATAAATATACACACACACACACACACACACACACACACATTTGTTTTTAACGATTCTATGCAGAAGGGCTGGAGAGCTGGCTCAGCAGTAGAGTGCTTGCCTGGCATGCACTAGGACCAGGGTTTGAACCTCTGCACCACATACACAACTAAGTGGAGGAAAAACAAAAGACAGATGAGAAAATAAATAAAATTGACACACTCTCTCTGTCTCTCTCATTAAGGAAAAAAAAGGTTAATTTTATTTTTTTATCTGGTTTTTGTTTTCCCTTCACTTAGTTGTGTATGTGGTGCTGGGAGTCAAACCCAGGTCCGCTAGCACATGCCAGGCAAGTACTCTACTTCAGAGCCACCTATTCAGGCCCTTTAATTCTCCTTAAAAAAGAAAAGAAAGGTTCTAAGAGGAAGCCAGGCACAGTGGTATACTACTGTAATCCCAGCAATTTGGAAGGTTGATGCAGGGGAAATGCATGTTCAAAGCCAGCCTCAGCAGCTTAGCAAGGCCCTATCTCAAAATAAAAAATAAAAAGAACTGGGGATGAAAAAAAAAAGTTCTATGAGAGAAATGTTAAACAGAGTTACCATAGGATCTAGCAATTCCACTTCTAGGCATATATTCACACAAATCCTTATATATGATGTTCACAGCACCATTATTCATCATAGCCAAAAAGTGGAAACAATCCAAGTGTACATATCAATGATGAAGGACAAAATAAAAGGTGGTCAATCAGCCAGGCATGGTAGTGCACACCTGTAATTCCAGTGGCTCTAAAGCCTAAGGCAGAAAGATGACAAGTTCAAAGCCAGCCTCAGCAACTTGGCGAGGCCCTGTCTCAAAAACAAGAAAATAAAATGAAAAAGGGCTGGGAATATGGCTCAGTGGTTAAATACCACTAAATTTAATCCCTGATACCAAAAAAAAAAAAAAAAATTTACAAAGGATTTTTTTTTTTAAAGAGAGAGGAAGAAAGTGTGAGAGGAAGGGACAGGGGTCATTTTTATTTATTTTTTTTATCTAGACTTTGTTTCTCTGACATTTAGTTGTGTATGTAGTGCTGGGATTTTTTTTTTTTTTTTTTTTAAAGAGAGAGGGACAGTGAGAGAGAGAGAAAGACAGATAGAAACAACTTCTATTTAGTTTTTCAAGGAGCTTTAGTTGCTCGGAGACTTCGTTGTGTGCTGGGCAAGCACTACAAGCGCCGAAACCACCAAGCCACCGCTCCAACCCCGTGATGCTGGGATTTGAACCTGGGTCCTCATGCATGCCAGGCAAGCACTCCAACTGCTGAGCTACAAATTCAGCCCCAAAAGATTATTATTCAACCATGGAAAGAAATATTCCTGGGGTTGGAGCAGAGACTCAGTGGTAGAGTGCTTGCCTGGCATGCATGAGGTCCTGGGTTTGGGCCCCAGCAACACATACTCAACTGAGTGTTGTAGAAACAAAAAACAGATGAAAAAATAAATTGATAAAAGTACTGATCCATACCAAACATGGATGAACCGTGAAAACCATATGCTAAGAGGAGCCACTCACAGAAGACGACATGTTAGACAACATTTTTATGAAATGCGCCAAATAGGCACATCTAGAGAGAGAATAAAACTGCTAGGGTCTTCGGGTACTGGAGAATGGAGAGTGACTGCTATTGGACATGCAGTTTCCTTCTAAGGTGATGAAGTGTTCTAAGTGGTAATGGCTGTATAGCTGAATATACTAAAATTTCACTGAATTACAACTTGATTTTATTTTTCTGATGGTAGGGGTTGAACCCATGATGCACTACCACTGAGCTACATCCCCAGTCCTTTTCATTTTGTATTTTGAGACAGGGTTTTACTAAGTTGATGAGGGCCTTGCTAAGTTGTTGAGGCTGTCCTCAAACTTACAATTCTCTTGCCTCAGCCTCTGGAGTTGCTGGGATTATAGGCATGCTGTGTACCACTATGCCTGGGTGAATTGCAACTATAGAAAGATGAATTTTAGCCAGGTGCAGTGGCACACACCTGTAATTCCAGTGACTTGAGAGCCTGAGGCAGAAGGATGGCAGAAGCAGGGGGATGGCAAGTTTGAGGCCAGCCTAGGCAATTTAGTGAGACCCTATCTCAAAAGAAAGGAAAATAAAAAAGCCTAGAGATATAGTTCAGTGAGCATAGTAGTAAAAACTCCCTTTACTGGGGGAAGAAAAGGGTGGATGCTCTGGTAAGTTATATCCCAATAGATGTTATTTAAAAATAAATAAGGGAAGAAAGTAAATACCCACACCCCCATTTGGAGGTACTGGTAATTGAAACAAGGGGTTCTTTTTGATATTGTAGGAGCACTTTACAGTGCTCCTACAGTATCAAATTTAATTTTTTAATTAATTTAATTTTCAGACTGGGTCTCACTAAATTGTTTAGGGTCTTGCTAAATTGCTAAGGACCATCTTAAACTTCTGATCATCCTAACTCAGTCTTCCAACTTACCCCAGCCCTTTTTTAAATTTTTGAGACAGGATTTCATGAAATTGCCCAGGCTGGCCTTGAACTTGCGATCTTCCTGCTTCAGGCTCCTGAGTCACTAGGAATATAGGTGGGTACCACCACACCCAGCTGAAAAATGCCCTTCTTTATCTTTTATTTTTTTATTTTATATTTTCATCCAGTATTTGCTGTAATTTAAGCCTTATAAACATGAAGTGCATTGCACCATAAAATGTTTCCATCCATACAGTCTTTTTTTTAAGTGTGAGAAAGAGAGTGTGTGTGTGTGAGAGAGAGAGAGAGAGAATATCAATTTTATTTATTTATTTATTTTTCATCTGGTTTTTGTTTCTCCAACACTTAGTTGCATATGTGGTGTTGGGGTTTGAATCCAGGCCCTTATGCATGTCAAACAGTGCTCCAACCACTGAGCCACACTCCAACCCCCTGAAAATGTCCTTCTTTGGATGGTCATGAATTGCTTAATAATTAGACAATTCTGCTGGACCTACAGTGCCAGTAACTCAGCATACCAAGGCAGGAATATTACCAAGTTCCAGGTCATCCTTGGAAACTTAGTGAGACCCTCAGCAACTTAAAACAAAGCTCAGTAATAAAGTGTTCCTGGGTTCGATCCACAGTATCAAGAAAAAGGAAAGTTCTGAGAAGTGGAAAATTAGGCGATTTCATCACTGTGTGAACAAACCTAGATGGTAAAGTCCAGTTCACACCTAGGCTACATGGTAAAGCCACCCACCACCAAACATCCTTATGTGGTACATGACCTTGATTTGTTTCCCTGTCCTTTCCAAACATATACTGTTAGTGCTGTTGCTGATACCTTCTCTGTCTTGATTTGGGGGAAATAGATGAAGTATGGCTGACTCTGGCTGGATACTTGACACCGTTGCCATTCATAGAATCCATCTGCTAGAACAACACAGCGTCTTCCCTTTCCCAAAGGCACCTGAAAGAGATGAGCAAGATATGGTCTTAGTGATACAATATGCTTTGCAGGATGCTATTACATGGACTTACATTAAAATCTCAGGTCCAAGGCCGGGAGTATAGTTAGACAACAGCTTTATACTGAGCTACATCCCCAGCTTTAGACCTGGGTTTGATCCCTACTATTGGCAAAACATAATACAAAACTCAGGTCCAGTACCATGATTTTTTTTTGGTACCAGGGATTGAACCCAAGGGCACTTAACCATTGAGCCACATCCCTAGCCCTTTTTATATTTTATTTTGAAATAGCTAAGTTACTTAGGGCCTTGCTAAGTTGCTGAGGCTGGCCTTGAACTCACAGTCCTCCTGCCTCAGCCTCCTGAGTCACTAGGATTCACTGGAATTACAGGCATGTGCTACCACGCCAGGCCAGTACATGATCTTAGAGGAGTTAATTTCTGTGTACCTCATTTCTTATGTATAGCTTTTTCTTTTTTAAAGCAGTCCCCTGGGAGAGGCTCATATTGCAGACTGGTACATCCACTCTGGAAAGCAGTGTGGAGACTCCTCAAAAAATTGGGGATGGACCTACCATACAACATAGCTATCCCTTCTGGGTATTTTCCCCACAAGAGCTAGAATCAGCGCATTACAGTGACACAGCAAAATTAATGTTCATAGCAAATCAATTTACAATAGATAAATTATGGAATCAACTCAAATGCCCTTCATTGGGTGAATGGATTGAAAAGCTGTGGTATACATATATACTATGGAGCTCTACTCAGCTATCAGAAACAATGATATTACAGCCTTTTAAGGTGAATGGATGGCAATGGAAGAAATTATGCTGAGCAAAATTAGCCAAATCCAGAGACTCAAGAGTCAAATGTTTTCCCTCATTTGTGGAAGCTAGAGCAAAACGCAGGCTTGGGAAAAATACCAAGCTCATGTACTAGACTTGCCAAAGGCGTAGTAACATCTATCTAGGGGAACCACAGATAAGTCTCGGGGAGGGAAAGGAAAGGGGGGTGGGAGGGAAGGGAGCAGGAGGGAGGATAGAGAGGGATCTAGAGGGGGAATCATCAGTGTAGCTTACTCTATTCACCAGAGAAGCCAAATAATACGCAATCATTGAATTCTGGAAAATGTACTATCTTTTATATATATATATATATATATATATATATACACACACACGTATCTATATGTATGTGTGTGTGTATATATATGTGTGTGTGTGTATATATGGAAGAGAGAGAGAGATTTATATCTGTTATGGGGGGGAATACTGGATTAGGAACAGGTGCCTATCATATTGTTACTACATATGCATTTATGATTGTAAAACACAACTCCCCAATAAATTTTTTTTTACTTAAAAAAATAAAATAAATAAATAAAATTAATTAGTATAAAAAAAAATTAGGGAAGGAACTACCACATGACCCAGCTATCCCACTTGTGGATATTTTCCCAGAAGATATAAATTCAGCATACTACAGCAACATCAGTGTACACACACACACACACCATGGAATTCTACTCAGTTATTTAAAAAATGAAATCATGGCCTTTGCTGGTAAATGGATGGAGATGGAGAAAATTATAGTGAATGAAATTAGCCAAACCCAGAAACTCAAGGGCTGAATGTTTTCTCTCATATGTGGAAGCTAGAGTACAATATAGGAAAAAGTGAGGGAACAGTAAGTTTAGACAACAGACTCATCAAACACAGATTACCAATCAAACTGGGGGCAACCTCACAGACTAGGGGCCAGAAGCAGAAGGGAGGGAGGGTAAAGGGAATATATATGATGTGTGCATGTATGGAAGTGTAACAACAAACCTCTTCAACATGTAAAACTATAATGAAAAATAAAATCTTTTTTTTTTCCAGGGCTGAGGACCGAACTCGGGGCCTTGCACATGCTAGGCAAGCACTCTGCCACTGAGCTAAATTCCCAACCCCGAAAAATAAAATCTTGTTAAAAAAAGATATAATTCATATACCATAAAATTCATAATTTAAAGCATACAATTTGGTGACTTTTGATATATTTACAAAGTTGTGCACTATTATTATTCAGTGATTTTTTTGGCATATTTACAGAGCTGAACAACCATGAGTCTCTTTTTATTTTGTATATTTCCCTCTCCAAATTTCTTTTTTTCTTTCAATATATTTGCTGAAGAAACTTGCTTGTTGTACAATTCATAGTCAACTTTGTTGCAGCATTTTTTTTTATGAGAAAAAGGGAGAAAGTGAAAGAGAAAAAGAATCAATTTTATTTATTTTTTCATGTGGCCTTTGCTTCTCTGACACTTAGTTGTGTATATAGTCCTGGGGTTCAAATCCAGGTCCTCATGCATGCCAGACAAGTGCTCCAACTGCTGAGCCACTGCTTCAGCCCCTGTGTATCACCTTTTAATATTCCTTTGTATTTCCTATAAATTGATAATTTGATATAGAAAAAACTTTAACAATATAAAAAGCAATATATCTGTGTCCCAGTCTGACTGAAGTCAATAGGATATGTTACAGTCCTCATCAAACAGCCTTTATCTACAGAAGAAATGCAGATGTGAAATGTGAAAATACTGGTATGATGAACACAAGCTACCTTGTGGGGGTGGGGAGGACTTTGTGACCCTTACACAGACCAGATCCCAGAAGTCAGGGAGAGAAGGATCATTCCCTCAACCACAAAATCTATTAAGAACGAGTTCCAGGGCTGGAGCAGTGGCTCAGCGGTTTCAGCACTTGCCTCGCATGCGCAGGCATGTGATTAGAACCCAGCACCACGTACGCAACGAAGCGTCTGAGCAACAACAGCCATACGAAAAACTAAATAAAAAATTGATTTTCTCTTTCTCTCTCTCTCTCCCTCTCATTGTCCCTCTATCTTAAAAAAAAAAAAAAAAGAACGAGTTCCAATTACAACCAGTCAGCATGGGCCCAAACGACTTACAGATGCCCTGGAACTTTACCATGCATACAGGGGACTTAGAAGTTTGATGTTATACTGCTATCAGTCAAAAGACAAGAGGAGAGAGCTGGAGTGTTGGCGCAGTGGTTGCGGTACTTGTGGCACATGCGAGGACACGGTTCAATCCTAGCACCACATACACAATGAAGTGTTCGAGCAACAAACGTCACATGAAAAACTAAATAAAACTGATTGTCTCTTTCTTTCTCTCTCACTGTCCCTCTCTCTTAAAAAAAAAAAAAAAAGTCAAGAGGTAGACCTGGGTAGGACTCTCTGGAAACTTTCCTGGGACACCCAATAAAATTGGAAGGCAGAAGGGGCACACCATACTTCTCTCTGAGAGCACTCACTTTCCTTTGAGTGTTCCTTTCTCCCCTTTTTCTTTTAATTTAAAAAAAAAATTTTGGATTGAACCCAGGGGTGCTTTATTACTGAGCTACATCCCCAGCCCTTTTTATTTTTTTATTTTTTGATACCAAGGATTGAACCCAGGGACTCTCAACCTGTGAGCAACAGCCCCAGCCCTTCTTATATTTTATTTTGAGACAGGGTTTCATTAAGTCACTGAGGGCCTAGGCTGTTAAGACTGGTTTTGAACTCCTGATCCTCCTGCTCAGCTTTCTGAGTTGCTGAGATTATAGGTATGTATTACCAGGCCCAGTTCCCCCTTTTCTATCCCATCTAATAAATTCATGGCTACTACTCCAAGTGACATGTCTGAAATCCTTCTGGTGTGTTTGCTAGAACTGACAAGAGAGAACCACCACAGCTGCCTTGGCTCTACAGAAGGCCCTTGTTCTATAACACAGCCATCTCAGCTGATGTTTCAGATGTGGGTGAAGAAGCCATCCTAGACATCCATTTCTACCTACCTTCAGATTACAAGTACATGAGAATCTAAAAACTGGCTCATGGAGCACAGTCAATCCAGAATATATGAGAGATATTGTTTTGTTTTAAACCACTACGGTTTGGCATGAATTGCACTCAACATCAACAACTGGGAATAGTTTTTGAAACATTACCATATTCTCAGGCATATACAAAATTAATAGCTATTAGAAAAAAGAAGAGAAAGTGCCTTTTCCCTAGACCAGCTACTTACCTTGAATGAAGATTTCTCCATAATGGTATCACTACGACAGTTGGTAATATTGAATGGCAGCTTGGAAAGATCAGCTTCTTTGAACCAAAATGGGACCAAACCCCATCTCATGGGGGCAATGATTCGCTCTGATGAGTCTGCATCCTGCCACAGAAAATGGTGAGAATCTAATGAGGAGATCATAATATAACAACAACAACAAAAAAAAAAAAATTGCCAGGCATGGAAGTGCATGCCTATGATCTCAGCCATTTAGGAGGCTGAGACAGAAGGATCACAAGTTGGAGGCCAGTCTAGGCAACTTAGTGAGGTCCTGTCTCAAAACAAACAAAAAAAATAGGGTGGGGATGTAGCTCAGTGGTACAGCCCCCCCAGTTCCCAGGTTTAATCCACAGTACTGCAAAAAACAAAAACCCACCAAATATAGCATATGCATTTAGCATATGTATTACAGCACTAGTAGTGTTGACATATAAAGAATATAAGATGATTAAAATGGGAAAGTCTTACCCAAAACTAATTTTAATGATGTATCATGATATGGATAACCTTAGTCCTCTTTTCTTTCCTAGTAGAACCGAGTTTATAGAACCCGGGGTGCTTTATACTGAGCTCCATTCCCAGTCCTTTTAATTTTTTATTTTGAGACAAGGTCTTGCTAAGTTACTGAGGCTGCCTTTGAACCTGTGATACTCCTGCCTCAGCCTCCCCAGTTGCTGGGATTACAAGTGTGCACCACTGCACCTGCCAAAACTTTAGTTCTTTAGCAACCATATTTACTATAACGTAAGACATTCACTTGGATAGGGTAGGGGATATGGAGAGGTTAAGCCCTGTAAACTTGTTAATTAGTGCCTACAGAACAGGCAGTGCTAGGCCCTGCGCTTCACAGAACCCCAGCTTTATTTTTTTTTGGTACTAGGGATTGAATCCAGAGGGGCTTAATCACTAAGTCACATCCCTATCCCTTCTTTATTTTGAGACAGAGTCTCACTAAGTTGCTGAGGCTGGCTTTGAACTTGTGATCCTCCTACCGCAGACTTCCAAGCTTCTAGGATTACAGGCATGTGCCACCAAACCTGGCTTGTGATTGTAGCTTTTGAGAAGCATAGAGAGGGGCTGGAGCAGTGGCTCAGCGGTTGCCTGGCATGCACAAGTATGCAAGTTCAAACCCCAGCACCACGTACACAATAAAGTCACAGAGCAATGAAAGCTGCATGAAAAACTAAATAAAATTGATTCTCTTTCTCTGTACCTCTTAAAAAAAAAAAAGCAAAGAGAGGGGCTAGGGATTTAGCTCTAGCTAAACAATAGAGTGCTTAGTGGTAGAGTGCTTGCCTAGCACACTTGAAGCCTTGGGTTTGATCCCCAGGAAAACACACACACACACACACACATACACAACACAACACACAAAGAAAGGCATACAGGGGGTTTTGGGGTTTAGGTCAGTGATAGAATGCATACTTAGCATACATAAGGTCCTGGGTTAGATCCTCAGCACCATGCACAAAAAAAGAATCTGCATATATTATAATAAGATACATGTTGTGATAAGGAATACAGAGTGCTGTGGGGACACACAAAAGTGTCAAATTTAAAGGGCTTGTTCCTAAACAAACGAAAACATACAGAGCTAAGAAGCCAGTTGTGGTGGTGCACACCTGTTAATTCTGGCAGGTTGGGGGACTGAGACAGGAGGATTGCAAGTTCAAAGCTAGCCTCATCTACTCAGTGAGGCCCTAAACAACTTAGTGAGACCTATCTTAAAATAAAAACTACAACAAGCTAGGGATGAGGCTCAGTGGTTAAGCAACCCTGGGTTCAATCCCTGGTACAAACTACAAAAAAAAAAAAAAACTAAAAAAAAAAAAACGCCCGATAGACTGGGCGGCTTATAAATGACAGAAATTTATTTCTCACAGATCTGGAAACTAAAAAGTCCAAGTTGAAGAATACTCACAGTGGCCAGTGAGTGCCCACTTTCCAGTTTACAGATGGTATCTTCTCCCTGTGTACTCACATGCTGGAAGGGGCAAGCTGGCTCTCTGGGACCCCTTTATAAGGGCATTCATTCCAGTCATGAAGGCTCTGTTCTCATGACCTATTTACTTCCCAAAGGCCCTACCTCCTACTATCATCACCTTGGCAATTGAGGATTTTGACATGTGACATTTACAAGGACACAACAATTTACACCATAGCTTGCCACTTTGACACAGGGGAAAGAGCAAAGCTTTAGTAAAGAGACTTTTTTTTTTTTTTTTGATACCTCGTATTGAACTCAGGGGCACTTAAGCACTGAGCCACATCCCCAGACCTTTTTTATTTCTCATTTTGAGACACAGTCTTGCTAGATTACTTAGGGGCTCATTAAGTTGGGGAGGCTAACTTTAAACTTGTGATCCTACTGCCTCATCCTCCCAATTTGCTAGGAGTCCAGCTGTCACAGCACCTGGCCATATATTAGGAAATTCTGGTTGAGAAATCCACTCTCTGATATTTATGAAGTGAGACTAGACTCAACTTCTTGGTCCTTCAACTTTCCTGATCTATAAAAACAGAGTAAACAATATTTACCTTGCTGGGTAGATGGACTGAATAATTATTTATTTTGTGGAACCCAGGGACCTCTCTACCACTAAGCTACGTCTCCAGCCCTTTTGCATTTTATTTCGCTAAATAGCTCAGGTTGTTCTTGAACTTGCTCCTGCCTCAGCCTTGAGTAATTGGGATTTGAGATTATAAGCATTTGCCACCACACCTGACTGCAGGATAATTAAGAAATAAAGATAATGATGCCAGGCACCGTGGTGCACATCTGTAATCCCAGTGATCTGAGATGCTGAGGCAGGAGGACAACAAGTTCAAGATCAGCCTGGGAAACTTAGTAAGACCTGTCTCAAAAAAAAAAAAAAATTTTTTTTTTTTTTGTTTTTGTTTTTCTGATACCAGGGATTGAACCCAGGGGTGCTTAACCAGTGAGCCACATCCCCAGCCCTTTTTATTTTCAGACAGGGTCTTGCTAAGTTACTTAGGGCCTCACTAAGCTGCTGAGGCTGGCTTTGAACTTGAGACACTTCTGCCTCAGCCTCCCAAGCTGTTGGGATTACAGGAGTGCATCACCACATCCAGCCTCCATCTATGTATTCTTTTTCAAAAACATATTTTTAAGTGGCTAGGAATGCTCCATGGTAAAGCATCACTGGGTTTAATCCCAGGAAGAAAGAGAGGAAGGAAGAAGAGAGGGAGGGAGCAATTGACTTGGGGTGTTATAAATAAATTTGAGATATCAGGTAAATTTACAAATATGAAACCTAAAAATAATGGTGACTTGCATGTGAGAGGAAGAACAGATGAAAACAGAGAGATTTTATAAATCCTTTCCCTTCCAGAGTAAAAGGTGCCTGCCAAGCAGAAGAGCCCAGGCCCAAAGTATAGATGAGAATGAGAGAACATCACACAAAAGTCAACCAACTGAGGGCTGGAGAGATGGTTCAGTGGTAAAGCGCTTCCCTGGCAATCACAAGGTACTGGGTTCGATCCTCAGCACCACATTCACAAATAAAGGGAACAAAAAAAAAATTAACTTTTTTTTTTTAAAAGGGGAATTAACTGAGTTCACATCAGAAATCTGCTAAGACACTATTTTAAATTTTTAGTTCTTAACTTGGAACAACTCTGACATACTGACATACCTTTCCCACCACCCAGACACTTCTGGAAATGTCAGGGGTCACTTTTGGTTGTTAGGACCTGGGGTGCACCTAGTGGCTAGTGGGGAGAGGCCAGGGATGCTGCTAAACCTTCTACAATGCACAGTACAGCTCCCCACAATAAAGAATTATCTGGCTCCAAAATGTCAACAGTGGCTAGCTTGAAACTTGTTCTCACAAAACAATTTGCCACCTTTAACTTGAGTATGTTCATTAGACAACTGTAAACCAAACCCAAACGTGAGGACCATGAATACGAAGTGGGTGAGAAGCCAAAATGCTGAAAATATTGCTCAGTATTAGTCACTTTTGGAGTCCAAACAGAACAGCTGCGGGCACTGAGGTGGATAAAGGAAAGAGGAAGTAATTTGCAAAGCAGTGGTTTCAAATGCAAATGCTGCGATCTATCCACGTGTGAATCTATACAAGTATGCCGCCCGTTGAGGATCTGGGTGAATGAACTGCTGAAATATTTCTAATTTTGTTTTACAAATCACAGGTTAGAGAAAAATGAAATATCAAATATTTATCAAATTATGAAACCCATGCAGTCTTAACCAAACTTATTAGAGATGTGCAAATACCACATCAGCAAATTCATAACAGTGACCCAAACAGGGGTGTTGGCTTCCACCTTCCCCATTCCTGGTTCAAGGATCCATCCGCTGGCATGGGAATCATGGTCTAAAAATTGGTTCTAGCTTTGCCCTCACTAATTAGGCAACCTACAGCAAGTCCCAATCTTTCTTTGTCTGTTAAAAATATTTTCTTCCAGAAAACATTAATTTTATAATTCTTTAGCAGTATAAGGAAGGGAACTAAGGTTAAAAACACTGTAAGACTTACATTTAATTCACTCCTCTTTTCTCATTCTAAACTATGTCTGCTTTTTAAATGTTTCATCTTTTCCTTTTTCCTTCAAGGTTCACAATAATTGCTTTTCTTTCTTTCTTTCTTTCTTTTTTTTTTTTTTTTTAGTACTAGGGATTGAACTGAGGGGTGCTTAACTACTAAGCCACATCTCCAGCCCTTTATTATTTCTTATTTTGAGACAGGATATTGTTAAGTTGCTGAGGGACTCACTATGTTGCTGAGACTGGCCTTGAACTTTTGATACTCCTGTCTCAGCCTCCCAAATTGATGGGATTACAGGTGTGCACCACAGCTTCTTTTTTTTTTTTTTTTTAAAGAAAGAGGTAGAGACAGAGTGAGAGGGAATCAATTTTATTTATTTATTTATTTATTTTATCTGGTTTTTGTTTCTCTGACACTTAGGTGTGTATATGGTGCTGGGGTTTGAACCTGGGGCCTCGCACATTCCAGGCAAGTACATCAACTGCTGAGCAAGCCATTACTCCAATCTCCCACCAGCTATATTTTAATGAAAGAGAAATGAAGATAAAGATACTCAAGCCAGGCATGGTAGAGTACACCTGTGGCAGGAGGATCACAAGTTCAAAGCCAACCTCAGCAACACAGCAAGGCCCTAAGCAATTTAGTGAGACCCTGTCTCAAAACAAAAATAAAAAGGGCTGTGAATGTAGCTTAATGGTTAAGTGCCCCTGGATTCAATCCCTGGTATCAAAGACAAAAGTATACTCAAATGATTCTGATGATCAGTGAGGTCTGAAGGTTGCTGACTTCAAATTGTTTGTGTGTAGTACTGGGGATTAACCCAGGATTGCTTCACTACTGAGCTACATCCCTAAGCCCTTAATTTTTTATTTTGAGATAGGGTCTCACTAAGTTGCTCAGGTCCTCTCTAAACTGCTGAGGCTGTCCTTGAACTTGTGATCATCTTGCCTCAGCCTCCAGAGTTTCTGGGATTACAGGTGTGAGCCACCATACCCAGAGTTGCCATCTTTAAAAAAAATTTCTTTTCTTCCCAAATACAAGCCCATATAAATTGGGCATGCATTAAGTTTAAGGCTAGTGTGCCCAGCACAGAAACACTTAAATTGAACCTGGAGAGTTGCTAATCATGTTCTTAGGTTAGACAGCAATAATAAAATTGTAGTGAGGCCCAGAGTGGTTTTCATCTGATTTAAATGTAATCCCAAACCAGTGACTTTATTATTTGACACCCTGTATCATCAAATAAAAAATTAAAAGTGGTAAAACACCGCTGGGTTCAATCCTCAGTATTGCCAAAAGAAAAAAAAAAAAGGGAAAGAAAAAAGTAATCCCAGAGGCTGAGCATATACCAAAGCAAACAGGGGTCAGATGAGCATCAAAATGCTGAGTCAGTAACTAGCTGGTACAAATCAAACTAAATACCTTCTCAAAGTGCAGGCGAGACAGAAGCACTGGGCTGCTGGACTGAGGACTCTTGTTATAAGAGGGGTAATACTTATCCGGGTCCCTCCATTCCGGGAGTCGCTGCTGGCCCTGCCGATCCTGATAGGCACAAGCTCTTGTGAGGACATCTCTGGGTAAGTGACAGGATGTTCGCCCACACATTCTTCAACACTGCCTCTCACAACCTTTAAATGTAGAACATAAGGAGATCGTTTATGTATCAAGTATCAGGTCTTACTCCCGTAGTCACAGCGTTCGCCTGCCATTTCCAGGTGCTGTTAACTACTGTAACCACTAAATTTCCTCCAAAGTTCCATTAGGACAAGGATTTGCCTGTTTTGTTCAATACCCGAGCCCACTGCTTAGCTCCCCGCAAAGCATTAAAGTATTAGATGCTTCCCAAATATTTGCCTGGAAGCAAGAAGAAATGCCCCGAGGAGGCTGGCTTTTGGTTTCACGGTTCAGACCAGAAAGGCAAGAGGCGGTACCAGTGGTCACCCGTGGAGCCACCAGCTCCCCTCAGGGTGACTGCTTTGGTCCTAGTCCTTCTCCCCTTGCTGGCGCAAGCGACCCCGCAGAGGAGCAGGAGTTAACCTGGGGGCCCGCACCGGGGTACAGGGGCTGGCGGAGGTAGGGGTACTCAGCCTCTCCCCCACCCGCCAGCCCAGGCCCCCAAGGCCCAACCAGCACACCTGCGGGCCGGAACCTCGCTCGGGCTGTGCTCCCTGGGAGGAGACCCGGATCCTCGGGGTGCAGGCGGCCCCAAAGCCACGGCCCTGCCCCTGGCGGCGGGCGTCGCCTCACCCTTGCACGGCCGGGTAACACAGGCTCTACCCGCCCGCGTCTTCTCGCCTCACGTCCGCGCCGCAATCAGCCCGGCCGCCGCGCGCCTGCGCCAGGCCCGGCTCCCGAGCCCCGCCCCCAGGGGCGGGCCTTTCCCTCCGCGCAGGCCGGGCGGGGCCGCCGGGTTACTCTCCCTCAGCGCCAGGACCCTGCTTCCCAGGAAGCTGTGACTGCCAGGGGACGCGGCGATCCGTGCTTTTCACATCACTTTCCTCTATTGGTCTTTACCCGGCGGCGGGGTTCATCTTCCCCAGCGCCAGCGGCAGGGCAGGGTCCTCGAGCGCGCTAACCCTGCTCAAGGCCAGGAAACCCGCAGTCTTGATTTTACTGTGCCGCTCAGTGCCTCACAGGGCGGGCCAAAAAGCCAATAACCGTCAGAAAAACGTCCAGGAGTCTCGCAAACTCCCTCAAACAACCGCCCACCAAACAAAAAATCCAAATGTGAGCCCCAAATTGTGACCACAGCTCGCGAAATCAACTGGCTTGAATTTAAAAGCCCGCTCCCTAGGAATTTAACCCGGAATTTCTTCCATCAGCTGCCACCATTCAAAGCAGAGGGCTATTCTTCCGGTTCACATAACCAGAACACACTCCACCTCCGACCTGGGGCTAGGTAACACCCTTGCAAACGACCCAAACCCTTTGGATCTCTCATTTGTCACCTATAAAAGGAAGGCGTATGATACCCCAAGAATGGCTCGGATGCTTGTTAGCCTTTGTCATTTGCTTGGCAAACCTGTACTGCTCCTGCCCCGGGCCTGGTGCTTGGCAGCATGAGTAGGAGAGGATACAACAGCAACCGGGACTGTGTGCCAAGGGGACAGGGCAGGTGTTCCACTTGGTAGTGAGAGGCTTTTCAGGGGAAAGTGGAGGCCCTGAACAGGAGTCTGCAGAAGCAGCAGTCGTTCAATAAATACATGCCCATTTATTATGGTAATAAGATAGTTTCTGTGGGGATACATTGAGGTGTGAACATTTTATTGACAGGCAGGAGAGCAAGACCTAGGACAAGCTAAAATAATCCTCTATTTAAAAGAAAAAGGAAAAAAGTTACCCCCTAGCAGTTCTGGGTGAGGGAGTAGAATTTTTTTTTTTTTTTTACAAATCCACAATTCCTGATTGTTTTTAATACAAAGGCTTGGGAAAGGATTTCCACCAATTTCATGAGGAAAGCAGGATTTCTGCGTAATGTTGGGGGAAAAGGAAGGAGCAGGACCTATGCAGACTGGATCCTTAGCCCACAGATGCCAAGATGATGTCTACAGGCAGCTCCTCTGAACTTCTGGCTGTCACCTGCATTGTCACTGTGTCCAAAAGCAGCAGTCGGGAGCGCACAAGGATGTCATGACCACCCCGGAACACACCTGGAAGGGAAGAGAAGTACAGAGGTGTAAGGCAGACAGGCTGTAGAGGCTGGCCTGAGAGAGGCCTTTGCAGTGAAGTGGGATCCCTGAGGGAGGCCTGTGCAGGTCACCTACCCCTCTGAGCTCCAGAACCCAGAACAACAAAGTGGTGGGAATAAAAATAATAACCATATTTCCAGCTTTCTCCAAGCTCTGATGAATTCATGGACATGTAAGATTTGTACCTGATGTCACAGAGGCTCTCAAACATGGTGGCTAAATCTGATAGCACATGTGAACGGGACAGCCCCACCAAACGAAAGCCACAGAGCAGGTGTCTGCAAGACCCAGGGGACTGAGTTGCTTCAATGTGGCCAGAAATAATGGGTTTGGGGGCTGTCAGCTGTGAGCAGGCAGTGAAGCAGAGCATCCTTCCTACCCTGTTTATAAACACTCAGCTAAAAAAAAAAAAAAAATACCTTTTCCTTTTCTTGTTTTAGGTATAAGAACTGTATTGTCCTTTTTGCATTAAACATAAAGTTGTGCCAGACGCAGTGGCATACACCTATAATCCCAGTGGCTTTGGAGACTGAGACAGGAGAATCACAAGTTCAAGGCCAACCTCAATAACTTAGCAAGGTCCTAAGCAACTTAGTGGGACCGTATCTCAAATAAAAAACAAAGAGTTAGAGATATAGTTCAGTGGTAAATAAAGCATCCCTGGGTTAAATCAATCCCCAGTACAAAAAAAAAAAGGCTGGGGATATGGCTTAGTGTTTAAGTGCTACTGAGTTCAACTTCTGCCCCACACCTCAAAAAGTGTCCTTCCTAACCTCTTAGAGAAACGCAGACACAGAAATATTTACATATAAAATGCTACATCTGAAATTTGAAAATAATCTGAGAGAAGAGAGTGCGGATACAGGTGCTATGACTGTAAATGCTGGAAGACAAGCATGTGGAGTTCATTACATACTTCAATTTTTGTGATTTTGGAAATTTCCAAGATGTAATGCTTAAACACCCATTTTTGTTAGAAAAGATCCAGTAGAAAATTAGGCAAGGAAAATCAGACAAGTCACAAAAAAGAAAATGCAAATGGAAGATGCTTAATTTCATAAAATACAAGAATGGGCAAAGACTTTCTCAATATGTCTCCTAAAGTGAAAGAAGTAAAGTCAAAAATCAGTAAGTGGGATGTCATAAAGCTAAAAATCTTTTGCACTGCCAAGGAAATGATCAAAACTGTCAAGAGACTTCCTACAGAATGGGAGAGAATCATGGCCTGTGATTCTTCTGACAGGGGACTCATATCCAGAATCTACAAAATCCTCAAAAATCTCAACCTCAAAAACATTTAACAACCTGGTCAAATTGGACAGCCATGTGTAGACAACTGAAGCTGGATCTTTATCTTTTGCCCTGCACAAAAATTAAATCAAAATGGGTGAAAGATCTGGATATTAAGCCAACAACTTTAAACTTACTAGAAAAAGAAGTAGGGTCAACACTTCAGGACGTAGGAGTCGGCAGCTACTTCCCTAACAAAACTCCCATGGCTCAAGCAGTAAAGTCAAGAATAAATTAATGGGATGCAATTAAACTAAAAAGTTTCTGCACAGCTAAAGATTTAGTCAAGAGCATCAAGAGAGAACCTACAGAATGGGAGAAAACCTTTGCCTGCTACACCTCGGACAGAGGGCTAATATCCAGAATATATAAAGAACTAAAGAAACTAAACACGAAAATCACAAACAATCCAATCAATAAATGGGCTACAGATCTTTTTTTTTTTTTTTATGTTTCCACATTTAAGTTTTATTAGTTCATGATCTTTAAAGGCAGACAAAAATTGGTTCAAATTTTACCAGAAAACATATTGATAGAATGAGATATATGTTTTTAAAAACATGGTTTAGACTATGGAAGGAGAATTTTTTTTTTAATTTTTTTTATTTTTTTATTTTTATTTTTTTTTTGAACAACCTTACAAGATTTTAACAAAATAATATAAAGTGTGTATAAAATGTGTAAATAGTCTGGATATTGTAATTATCCCCAGGAGTGCCCCCCCCAATTA
>PVKS010036896.1:0-19021 GCA_004027875.1 Aplodontia rufa
CTTGCTCCGACATTTCATTGTGATGTGGTGCTGGGGTTTGAACCTGCAGACCTGCACATGCAAGGCAAGCGCAGTAACTGCTAAGCCACCACTCCAGCCCCTTCAAAACACTTTTTAAAAGAGCAGTTTTAGGTCCATAGAAAAATGGAGAGGAACACACAGATATTTCTCATATTCTGTCCCCACACATGCATAGCCTCCCCTTTATCAACATCTCCCCACCAAATGTGGTACATTTGTTGCAGTGGATGAACAGAATCAGACACATCATTATCACACAAGGACTATGGTTTACATTAGGGTTCACTCTTGGTGGTGTACATTTATGAGTTTGCGTAAACATATGATGGCATTTATCTACCATTATAATATCATACAGATTAGTTCCACTGTCCCCCAAAGTCTCTGTGCCCTACCTATTTATCCCTTGCCCCATCTTTTTACTGCTCCATAACTTTGCCTTTTACAGAGTGTTAGAGAGTTGTAACCATGTGATATGCAGCCTTCCCACACCAGCTTCTTTCATTTAGTAACATGCATTTAAGATTTATCTGTATTTTTATGACTTAATAGTTCATTTCTTTTTGGCATAGAATATTTTCTATTCTCTTAGAGGTATTATAGTTTATTCACTTACGGAAGGATGTCTTATTTGCTTTTTTGGCAATTATAAATAAAACTGCTATGAACATCCATGTGCAAATTTTCATGTGGACATAATTTCTCAATGGTTTTGCAGAAATACAAGGAGTGTAATTGCTGAGAACTATGGAGAGAGTATGTTTAGTTTTGTAAAAAACTTATTGCTGCCCAGTACAGTGGTCCACATCTGTAATCTCAGTATCTTAGGAGGCTGAGGCAGTAGGATCGCAAGTTCAAAGCCAGCTTCAGCAACTTAGCAAGGCCCCAGACAATTTAGTGAGACCCTGTCTCTATATAAAAAGTTGTGGCTAAGTGGTTAAGTGCCTCTCATTTCAAACTCTGGTACAAAAAAAATGGAAATCAATTGTTTTATATTTGGTGGTAAAAGTGATAATACCCAAGAATAAAGGACACTGTCTCTGTACCATTGTAAATGCACTTTCTGTTCAACTCATAAAATGTTTACTAAGTACTTACTATGTATGTACCAAGGGTTGAGTATAAAGTTATGAATAAAATAGTCTATTTTCTTATGGAGTTCATATTCACATGGGAAGAGACAGACAATGCACAAATGAGAGCTAAGTCCTAACTAAGAAATACCAGGCAAGTTAAGGGAACCAAAGAGTGATGGCGGCAGGGCAGGGCTGGGGTAAGGTGTGATGTTTTATAATGGTAGTTGTCTTGGATAACATGGGGATTTTATAAGCTCTAAAATTTCTTGTGCTTTCTTCTGAAGAGTCATCTCTGCTGGCAGACAGGAAAGCTGGAGTCTGTAGCCTGTCATTCCACCTTGTTCCAGCCAACATTCAAGCCACAGTCCCAGTCCTTAGCCTCCAGTCAGCCTCCTCTCTCCATGTGCCCCCACCCTGACATGAATGTTCATGGTCCCTGCTGTAGCTCTTATTCCTGGTGTAATGCTGCACTGCCCTAGTTTTGCTCTTGTTTGTGAGTCACATTGAAGAGACTGCTATTAAAAGCATTTCTGGCAAATGATTAATGAGCATTATGAAATTGGGTTCAGAACCTGGAAAAACAGCAAATAGAAGAAATAAATTTGTGACTATTCTGGCAATTTCCCGAAAAAAAGTTATTTTTGAGGTGAAGACTTCCACAAGGGTTGAAATTTTCTAAGTGAAGTTTCATACCCAGAGAACTTGCAAAGAATATATATATATAATTTTTTCTTTTCATTTTGGCATACTATTAAAGTTTGTAAGGAGAGATTTTGGTTGAAATTGGCTTTTCATATACACCACTTAGACGATTCTTAAGTACATAATTTTTAGACATTGGAAAGATCTACTACTTCCCCAAATGACTCTCCTAGAGGATGCTGATTTGTTCTTTATTCAGTAGGTATCTTTGTTCAATAAATAACTTCCTAGGGCATTTGTTTTGTTCCTTGCTAAAAAGTAGGCCACTGTGGAAAGTGTGGGAGGTTAATTGTTACCAGTTGTTAGTACATTTTTCTGACTGAGCTTTACATTTTTCTCCATGACCATGCTTATGGCAGGGTATAGAGGTGAAGAAAACTTGATACTATACGGCATGAGAGAAAGCAAAGATGAAACACTCTAGGGTGAAAAATAAAAGACAAAAATCCCAATTTTGGTGAAAGACAAGGTATTTATTCTTTGTATTTTTGAAATTCATTCTGTTAATATTTTAACTGATACAGACATACAAGTGTGATCTTTAAAATACTTCTTAATTGGTGTATTAGTTAATATTAACACAATATACCACAATCAGAGCTCTTTAGAGAAACAAAACTGATAGGATACATATAGAGAGATAAGAAGTTTTATTAAGGAACTTGGCTGTGATTACAGCCATCTGCAAGCTGGAGAAGCCTGAAAGTCACTGCTGTAATTCAGTCTGAGTCTGAAGACCTGAGAAAGGACATAGGTTCAGGGCTCTGAGGAGAAGATAGACATCCTAGTAAAAGAGACAGAATTTGTGCTTCTGCTGTTTTATCTCATTTGGGATTTCAACAAATTAGATGACACTTTCCCATATGGGTGACGGTGGATCTTCTTTATTCATTCTATTGCTTCAAATGCTAATCTCTTCCAGAAATATGCTTATAGACACACAGAAATCATTTTTATCAGCTATTGGGGCATCCCTCAGCCAAATCAAGTACACATATAAAATTAACCACCACAGCTGGCATGGCTTTGAAACCAATAAGAACAGACTCTATGGACATTAAGCCAGAGAGGTGCTGCTGAATGGCTGTCTGCCTTTATTTAACCAGCTCAGATTTCGTTGTTTCTTTCTTTTTTCTTAAAGAGAGAAGGAGAGAGTGAGAGAAAGAGAGAATCAATTTTATTTATTTTTCATCTGGTTTTCTTTCTCCCACACTTAGTTGTGTATGTGGAGCTGAGGTTTGAACCCAGGCCCTTGCACATGCCAGGCAAGCACTTTAACTGCTGAGCACTGCTTCAGTCCTGCAGCTCTGATTTCTTGGTTATAAGGTAAATCCAGGGGAACAATAAAGAATAATGCATCTAAATAAAGTAGTGTAAAAATAATGATCTAAATAATAAGGCTCATCATCCATGGCCTTAGTCAGTAGGTAAATTTAGCTGGCTGAATTTTAGTTTGTGTGTCAGCTTCTTCTCTTAGATCATGCTTATCATTTTTAACTTATGATTTATAAAAAATATAACAGTTGTTTAACAACAATTTTGCTGGCATTTTCTACCACTGTGTTAGACAACTTTTTTCCTTGCTATGATCAAAATGCTTGAAAAGACTAATTTAGAGGAGGAACGATTTATTTTGGCTCAGTTTCAGATAATTCAGACCGTGGTTGCCCAGTTCCATTACTTTAGGCCTTAGGTGAAGCAGGACAACATGGCAGAAGGACATGGGGGAAGAAAGTGGCTCAGCTCATGGCAGCCTAGAAGGAGAGAAAGAGGAAAGGGCAAGAGAAAAGACAAACTCTTCCAGGGCACACACCCAGTGACCTGTTTTCTCTAGCTAGGTCCCAGTTCCCAGTAGTCCATTCAGCTGCCAATGGATTAGTCCAGGTTGATGAGGTCAGAGCCCTCATGATCCAATCACTTTCCCAAAAACCCCACCTCTGAACACATGAAACTTTAGAGGACATTCCAGATCTACACTATAACAATCACTGAGCACAACCCTAGTCCCTTGCTATTGTTTTTAGATAGATTAGCAACTCTTCTTTGTAACAGAGTTTTTCAAGGATATTTAATTTTTTTTACATTTTTTATTAGACGGATATAGAGATACAATTGAGGGGGAAACATTATCAAACATTCAAGAACCAATGTATATATACTTAGTTATCCAGGGCTAATGCCATATCATGGATGCTCAGCTTGGGTCCCCCCTGTTGCTATTTCCCCAAGAAGAACTCCTAAGATAAATGGATATCTTGTGGAGGACAGAGATCTCCTTCTGGGATTATTCCCCAATATTCCCACCCTCCAGTCTCCGAAGAATTCTTCCTACACCCTCCCCCACCGTATCCCTCCCTACACCTCCAAGTATCCTAGGGAGTAATCTCCCTATTACTTTGAGAATCATACAATTTGAAGTTATTGTTAGCATAGCCGTCTAACATACTGCTTCCCCATGTATTTTAGCTGCCACAGATGAGAGATACCATTTCAGCCCTTGAGTCTCTGAGATTGGGGATACTTCACTTAGCATAATTCTTTCCGTCTCCATGCATTTGATATCAAAAGCCATAATATCGTCTTCTCTAATGGCCGAGTAGTATTCCATTGTATATATGTACCAAAGTTTTTGTATCCACTCATCGAGTGAGGGGCATCTGGGTTGGTTCCATAATCTAGGTATAGTAAATTGAGCTGCTCTAAACATGGATGAAGACACATCACTATAATACACTGATTCTAAATCTTTTGGGAAAATACCCAGGAGTGGGATAGCTGGGTCATAAGGTGGATCCATCCTTAATTTTCTGAGAGTCCTCCACACTGCTTTCCATAGTGGCTGAACCAGTTCGCAGTCCCACCAGCAGTGTAACAGTGTTCCTCTTCTCCCATAGCCCCTCCAGCATCTGTTGTTGTTTGTATTCTTCATTTTTGCCACTCTAACAGGAGTGAGGTGGTATCTCATTGAAGTTTTGATTTGCATTTCCCTTATAGCTAATGATGTAGAGCATTTTCTCATATATTTAGGGGCTTTCTGTACTTCCACTGGAGAGAAGTTCCTTTTGAGATCTTTAGCCCATTTATTGATTAGATTATTTGTGAGTTTGGTGTTTAGTTTCTTTAGTTCTTTATATATTCTGGATATTAACTCTCTGTCTGAGGTGCAGCAGGTAAAGGTTTTCTCCCATTCTGTTGGTTCTCTCTTGATGTTCTTGATTAGATCATTAGCTGTGCAAAAACTTTTTAGTTTAATTGCATCCCATTCATTTATTCTTGATTTTACAGCTTGAGCCATGGGAGTTTTGTTAAGGAAGTGGCTGCTGCCTCCTACATCCTGTAGTGTTGACCCTACTTGTTTTTCTAGTAAGTTTAAAGTTGTAGGCTGAATATCCAGGTCTTTGATCCATTTTGATTTAATTTTTGTGCAGGGTGAAAGATAAGGATCCAGCTTCAGTTGTCTACACATGGCTGTCCAATTTGACCAACACCATTTGTTAAACAGACTATTTTTCTTACTATTCTTTTGCCCCCTTTATCAAATATCAAATAGTTCAAGATATGGGGGTTTGTCTCAGGATCTTCTATTCTGTTCCACTGGTCTTTGCTTCTGTTTTTGATACCATTACCATGCTGTTTTTGCTAATAAGGCTCTGTAGTATAATTTCAGGTCAGTGATTGAGATACCCCCTACTTTTTCCTTCCTGTAGAGTGATGTTTTGGCTAGTCTGGGTCTCCTGTTATTCCATATGAACTTGAGAATTGCTTTTTCTATATCTGTGAAGAATGCCATTGGTATCTTGATGGGGACTGCATTAAATCTGTATAGGGCTTTGGGTAGAATGGCCATTTTTATTATATTGATTCTGCCTAACCATGAGCATGGAATGTTTTCCCATCTACTCAGGTCTTCTGTAATTTCTTTTATTAGTGTTTGATAGTTTTCTTTGTAGAGGTCCTTAACATCCTTTGTAAGGTTAATGCCCAAGTATTTCATTTTTTTGGAAGTGATGGTGAATGGGAGAGATTTCCTGATTTCTTCTCATATGGATTTGTTGCTGAAGTAAAGGAACGCTAGTGACTTATTGGAGTTGATCGTGTAGCCAGCTACTTTGCTAAAATCGCCTATAAGATCTAGGAGTTTTCCTGGCTGATGTTATTGGGTTTTCTAGGTATAGAATCATGTCATCAGCAAAATAGAGATAACGTAACTTCTTCTTTTCCTATATGAATACTTTTGATTTCCTTGTCTTGCCTGATGGGTCTGGCAAGGGTTTCGATGACTATATTGAACAAGAGTGGGGAAAGTGGACAGCCTTGTCTTGTTCCTGAATTCAGTGGAAATGCTTTCAGTTTTTCTCCATTGAGGATAATATTGGCTATGGGTCTGTCATAAATGGATCTGACATAGTTAAAGTATCTTCCCTTGATCCCTATCTTTTCTAGAGCTTTGAGCATAAAATGGTGTTGAATTTTATCAAATGCCTTCTCTGCATCAATAGAGATGATTACATGACTTTTGATTTTAATTTTGTTTTAGTGGTGAATTACATTTATTGATTTGTGTATGTTGAACCAGCCTTGTTTTCCTGGAATGAAGCCCACTTGATCGTAATGTATTATCTTTTTAATGTGCTTTTGTATCCAATTAGTTAAAATTTTATTAAGGATTTTTGCATCAATGTTCATCAGGGAAATTGGTGTGTAGTTTTCTTTCCTTGACATGTTTTTGTTGGGTTTTGGAATCAGTGTAATATTTGCTTCATAAAAAGTATTTGGGCATGATCCCACTCTATCAATTTCCTGGAAGAGATTGTAGAAGATCGGTGTTACTTTTTCTGTGAAGGCTTGCTAGAATTCTGCCGTATATCCATCCAGACCTGGGCTTTTCTTTTTTGGGAGAGCTTTGATTTCTTCTTCAATTTTGCTATCTGTGATAGGTTGGTTTAGGTTTTCAATGTCCTCCTGTGTTAAAGAGGGGATGTCGTGTGTGTCCAAAAACCTGCCCATGTCCTCCAGGTTATCAAATTTGGCAGAGTATAAGTTTTCAAAATAGGTTCTGATAATCTTCTGTATCTTGGATGAGTCTGTGGTGATATCCCCATTTTTGTCTTTGATTTTGTTGATTTGCTTCATTTCTTTTTTCCTTTGGTGAGGTTGGCAAGGGGTCAGTCAATTTTGTTGACTCTTTCAAAGAACCAACTCTTAGTTTTGTTAATAGTTTGTATGGTTTTTTTGTTCTCAATTTCGTTGATTTCAGCTCTGATTTTGGTAATTTCCTGATTCTGTTAGATTTGGGGGTTGGACTGTTCCTCCCTTTTTAGTCATTTGAGTTGAAGCATAAGGCTGTTTATCTGCTCTCTTTCTAGATTTTTGATGTATGCATGCAGTGCTATAAATTTACCTCTTAAGAATGCCTTCATACTGTCCCAGAGGTTTCTGTATGTTGTTTACTCATTCTTGTTCAATTCCAAGAACTTCTTAATTTCTGCTCTCATTTCCTCTTTTACCCATCCTTTGTTTAAGAGGTAATTATTCAATTTCCAAGTATTTGAACAGTTTCTGTTGTTTCTCTTCTTGTTGATTGCTAATATCATAGCATTGTGATCTGACAGAATACTTGAAATTATGTCCACTTTTTTATATTTGTTAAGATTGTCCTGGTGAACTAGGATGTGGTCTATTTTAGAGAAGAATCCATGAGCCACTGAGAAGAAGGTAAATTCAACCGTCTTAGGATGGAATATTCTGTAGATGTATGTTAAGCCCAATTGATTAATAGAGTTGTTCAGATTGGAGATGTCTTTATTGATTTTTTGCTTTGATGATATGTCTAGAGTTGATAGTGGTGTGTTGAAATTCCCCAGGATTATTGTGTTGAGATCAACAAAGGGATTAATGTCCTTAAGTATTTTTTCCATATATTTGGGGGGGTTAATTGGGGGCATAAATGTTAATTATCATTATATCTTCTCAAAGGACTGTCCCTTTTAGTATGATAAAGTGACCCTCTTTGTCCTTTCTGACTAGTTTTAGTTGGAAATTAGTTTTGTCAGAAATTAGAATCACCATGCCAACTTGCTTTTTTGGGCCGCAGGCCTGGTAGACATTTTGCCATCGTTTCACTTTCAGCCTGTGTCTATTTTTGAGTGTCAATGTGTCTCTTGCAGCCAACATATTGTTGGATTTTGTTTTTTGATCCAGTGGGCCAGTCTGTGTCTTTTAATTGGGGCATTGAGTCCATTCACATTCAAAGTTAGAATAGATATGGGAGACTGAGTCTCTGACTTTGTATCAATTACAGAGTTTTGAGTTATCTTGAAAGTTTGTTTTTGTATAGTATGATAAATGACTCACCCTTGTTTAAGGATTTAGCATATTGGTGGCATTATCTTCTGAATGGAGAACATCCTTGAGAATGTTCTGTAGAGCCGGATTTGTGTTCATGTATCTTGCTAGCTTGAGTTTATCATTGAAGTATTTAATTTCCCCATCACATTTGAAGCTGAGTTTTGATGGGTATATTATCTTTGGGTGGAAGTTGTTATTTTTTAACACTTGAAAGATGTTGTTCCAAGCTCTTTTGGCCTTCATTGTTTGCTCTGAAAAGTCCATAGTGATACAAATTGATTTCCCTCTGAATGTGATATGGGGCTTTTCTCTAGCTTCTTTTAGAATTCTCTCTTTAATTTCTCTGTTATTCATTTTGTATATGATATGTCTTGTTAAGTTTCTGAATTGAATAAGCCTATTTGGTGTTCTATAAGCATCTTCTATGTGATATTCTGGATCAATTGTAAAATGAGGGAAGTTCTCACTTATGATTTTGCTTAAAATGTTCTTGAAGCCTCTTGTTTGTTGTTTGGAGTTTTTCTCCAAGCCAATGATTCTCAGATTATTACGCCTCATCTCATCAAATATTACTTGGAAGTTTTGATTATGTATTATAAGCTGTTTATCCTGTTTACCTTCTTTGAATTAGACATTGTTTAGCCGATCCTCATTTTCTGATACTCATTCTTCAAGAGCTGAAGTTCTATTTTCAGTGGAGTATACTCTGGTGTTGGTATCTTCCAGTGAAGATTTGAATTGGTTAACTGTGTTTTTCAGTCCTGATAGCTCTGCTACATCTCTTTTCAGAATGTCTATTTCTTTGTATACCTGATCTTTCTTCTAGTGGAATTGTTCCTTTATTTCCTTGTAGAAGTTGTCTCTCATCTCTTAAAATTGTTCTCTGATCTCTTTCCTTATTTCATCTCTCAAGTTTTTGATTGCATTATTAATCACAATGTTGATACAATGTCTTTGGTTTTCATATAGGGCCCCAGCTATGGGTTCCTTGAGTGGAGAGCTGTGGGGTTGAGGAGGAGATTTATTTCCCCTTTTCTTCATTTTCCGAGTCAGAGAGTGTGTCTTGTAGTTCAACCTTGTTATTCTTGGTGAAGTAATTGGAGAGTCTTATGGCTTTGCTTCACTGTGATGGTTAGCTATTTGGTCAATTCAGACCTAAAGATCCCAGATCGTTCTGTGAGAACTTGAGAGGCTATAGGTACAAATACTAGTCCGTTTCAACAAAACAGATGTGCTGATGACTAGCACCAATAGTACCAGCTTTCTTTGAGAGAGCTCTCACACTCTAATATGATAGCAAGCAAGTACCCATTTTGAAGCATGTCTGTTTCTTCAGATAGTAGGGACTCTCTGAAAGTGGGGAGAAGGAATGACTAGGAAGTCAAGGAGGTAAATTGGGGAGGTATAAAATTACACAAGGGATTGGGGGGAGTAGGTTATTCTATTAGGAATAAGGAAAACATAGAAATGGAGTGTGGGTAGGGTAAAGACTTTGGGTAAGGATAAGAGAAAAATGCTTATATTTAGGGATTAGTAGAGCATAGGGGAGGAAGAGGTTAGTATGGGACGTGGTTATCTTCACTCACCAGAGGCTGAGGCTATTTTGCGCTCATGAAATGTTTTCCTGATTGGGACCCATTGTTATAGGGATAGCAGTAGGGTTCAAGAAGACATAGAGAAAGTAGGAGCCAATCACCTATACATGCACACGGATAAATATTTACATCCACCAACACCAAATTCAGTATTAATCATAAAGCAAGAAAGGAAAAGAAACCCCACAGTAATGTTAAAAATTTAAAAATATTATATTCTAGCCAGATCCCTGTTTTTTTGGGTTTTTTTAAAAAACAAAACAAGAGGCAAACAAAAAACAAAACTAGTTGGTAAAGTTCTGAGTTTTTCTGCCCCCTAGGTCAGAGAGTATGTACAATGGGGGGATGTGTTCAAATGTGTCATCTAGCTGGGGATTCTTCGCAGTTGAGCTTGTTGGGGGAGAAGCAGTTTGGTTAAGTCTGGTGACCTGGTTTTACTTAGAGGATCTCCTCGAAATTTTCTGTTGCAAAGGGGTATAATAACCTGCCTTCTCACACTTCTTGGGAGGATAGATTTCAGCTCCCCTTGGGCTGTATTCCTGAGATGATTGCTTTCTGCCTATCCACACTCTAGAATTTCTTGGGCTTGGGGCTCAGAAACTTTAGACAATCTAGTTGATCCTAGTGTAGATGTGTGGGTCTCTGATTGATCCAAGGAGAGTGGCCAGCCTGAACTTGCTTCCTTAGGATCACTGGTGACCCACTCTGTGTAACTTGTGATCTTCAGAAGTCCTAAGAGCTGCTCTGTGGTGTTGACTTAAACCTGCAAAAGATGCTCCAGATTGAGCCAGTGCTTATGTGGTTCTCTGTTGCAAGCACTAGGGGGTGCCCACCTGGAGAGGTCAGGGCCTACATAGCCTTGGCTATGCACGTGGCTCAGTTGCTAAGGAGAAGCCCAAGCTGCCCCATATATTCAAAGCTTCCTGAGGCAGATATCAAACAGAGGCTGAAGCAGAGGATCCTCTTGAGAATGCTGTGCCCTGCTGCAGCAAGCTCTGTTCACAGACTCTTTCTATTTGGGCGTGTAGAGAGGCGCATAGAAGGTTGCCAACTGAGAGGTTTGCAAGCTGGAGAGGGTTTTGCAGTTCCATACAGCCCTCAGGGCAGATGGCCAGTTTGGGGGGGCAGTAACTTCTCTTTCTGATCGTGGGGACTGAGGCCCCAAGTTGCTGCTGAGCGTCCTGCCTCGCTCCCAAATGCTGGTGTGAGCACTTATGTTAAAGGACTTTAAAATCAGCTCTTGAAAACCTTGAGCATGGGTGGAGAATTATTGTCCACTGTGATTGAGTTAAAGATCTGTGCTGAATCCTCTCCTTCCCCAGCTCCTCGGGCAGCAACAAGAGATGGAGAGGGAACTCCCAGCACCACACAGACCCTTTGGGAAAGGGCCCAATCTTGGGGCAATAGATTCTGATTTTCTGGTTGTGGTGTCTGAGAGCCCAAGTCTGTTTTTTTGCTGAGCAACCCACCCCACCCTCAGGGAAACCTCACAATGGCAGGTCAGATGCTGCTGCTCACACAAACAGCTGTAAGTTCACTAATGTGAGCAATTAATTCCCAGAGGTTTATACAAGATCATGTAAATGAAGAGCAGTCACATCAGGGAGTTCGAAGCCTGCCGGATTAGGGTATTTGATTAGGAAACTTGTTCTGTTTCCTCCCCTCTGGAGTAGCTCCCTTCCCCCTGGGTGTGAGGCAGATTGGGTGGGCTCTACTAGGTTCTCCTTTATATTCATTAATGGACCACATTATTCCTTTGGAGTTAAAAAATTAGCAGGGGATAATGTTCCCCCACATTGGGAGCTTTGTCCTACTGTGGGAACCTGAGTGCTCCCTGCAGTGTGAGGTGATTCTCAGGAGCGTCTCGGAGTCACTGATGGTGGTGTGGACGCCATCTTCCCTCCATTTCAAGGATATTTAAAAGCTTATTATATACAGGTTGTGTAGTATCTGATTTGCATGGAAAGTTAAGATGTATTTTCGGTATCAATTTTTATGAGTTTAAAAAATTCAATATAATTTCGTATTATATTAATTATTTATAACTATGGTAATTAGCAACTTGAAGTTACCAAGGAATTGATATTTAATGTTAAAATGTATGTAAAGAATAATTAAATCATTTAACATATTATACATTTATATGCCCCTGTTGTGATGGAAATGACAATTTAATAATCTTAATTTGAGAAACAGGAATGTTCAGTGGTCTGGGAATCCACTGACCCTGTTTTGGTTCTAACTTAGATTTGAATCATGTGAATTCACTTCTCTGGTTCATTGTTTCCTCATGTGTAATGTGAGAGGTTGAACTAGAGGAATTTCTAAGATCTCTTTTAGCTATAATATGCTAAAACTGAGAGTTATGTCTCACAATATTCAAATTTTCTCACTGGAGGATATAATGTAAACCAAAATACTCTATTTTTATGTTCTCTAAGAGAAGTATAATATCTGGTTTTGTGCCTATCTATGAACAATTTTAAGGTTATGATGAGACTATCTTGATTTTGTCTGGTCAGTATCATTCTTGTGGTTGTGGAAGGACTATCACTTGTAAGTCCTTGATTTCCTGCCATACTTGGGGACATAATCCAGACTACTCCCATGCTCTAGCCATGATCTTCCCATGGCCATTGCTATGGAAACAGGATTGCAGTCTCAGAATTTAAAAACAAGACTTTGGCATTCAGTGAGGGATCTATGGCAAGATATAAAGTGAAGGCCTCATGTTTAGACATGGGGTCTATTATGCCCAGGCTTCCTCACACATCACAATTATGGATATGTGAATTATGGAGAAAACTCCAACCTTTTCTGTGTGGTCAGAAGCCTTCCTAAGAATAGGCATTTTCATTCTCATCAGAGGAGGAGTCACACTTGCCATGTGTTAGCATATCTCACAAAGGCTATTTGAAAGCAATATCAATAATTTGAAGAAAGTAACAGAATTTATCCAGTTTAACAGTTAGTATTTATAAAAAAAATTACAATACTTTTCCAGGGGAGTAAAAGTTAAAGCTCTCTTTGTTGAAATTCATAGCCTTTATAATCTATGAGATGAAATTCATCTTTTTAGAGAGAGGTTGATTTCCTTTTCATCTTGATCCTCACTACATGGAAAAGTCTGCATAAATTTGGAAAGAATAATGCTCAGGAAAGATTAAGAAGAGAAAGCATGGCTGGAAGGGATCAAACTCTCCCTACGAATATCATTTGAGTTTCTACATCTGCCCAGGGAATATTCTTAGAGTCTCTAGCATTACCATTTATACAGACCAATTTCCCTTTTTGTTTGAGCTGTTTGAAGTTTTGTTGTCTGCCACTAGTTGGAAAACAAAGAAAAGTAGAGACAGACTCCATCTACTTTAGAAGCTGGAAAGTTGTGTCCTTCTTTTTTTTGTTTATATTTTAGATATACATAATATTAGAATATACCATAACATAATTTATAAAAACATGGAGTATAGCTTATTTGAATTCAGTCCTCAGTACTTCCCTGTTCTTTCCCTTCTTCTCTCCTCCTGTTCTTTTTAGTTATACATGACAATAGAAGGTACAATAACAAAATTATAAAAGGTTGTAGTATAATTAGCTCTAATTCAGTCCCCAGTACTTCCCCTTCCCCTTCCTTCCACCCCCGTTCTTTCTAGATATATAGACTAATAATCAGTGATATAATTATAAAACTATGGAGTATGAATTATTTCAATTCCATCCCCAGTACTTCCACTCCCTGCCCCATTCTCTACCCTCTACTCTACTGATCTATTATTTACTAATAGTTCTTTTTTTTTAAATTTAGCGTGTTCCTCTTTTTTTTTTTTTTACACATGATTTCCATTAGCTTCCATAACTCAGTTGCGGTTTAGCAACTAAGAAATAATTGATTTTTCATAAAACTACCTTAAGTTGCACACTGTAGTATGTAAAACTTATATTTGATTCAGCCTGAGTCCAAATCTCTGTAGTGAGTTGAACAATTAAAATCCAAAATTCTGATAAATGACTGGTATGTTTGCCTTGTGGAGAGATACTCACTTTGTAGAGAACATTCACATTCCAGAGACAAAATTTCTCTCAAGGGTTGGTAACATTTTTAGGCTTATAATATATGCCTTTGACCCCTCATTGTTTTCATTCCTACTTCCTTGAACATCATTTACCAATGGTGCCAGCAGGTTGGGTAGAGATCTCTTCATCAAGGGTTAAAACATTCACAATAGGTCCCTAATCTCCTTTTCCAAACATACACCTTATTACTTTTCTTCTGTCTAGTCATTCATCATCCTCTATAAGACACAATTTTTTAATTAAAGCAGAAAGATGGTAAATCATCCATATGATAAAAAGCCAATAAAAATAAAAAAATTAAAAAAATAAAAATGCCTCAAAGAAAATTACAAGGCATGTTATCATTCAAGATCTAGTATCTAAAATCATTTCATGAAAATGACTGTTACTATGGCAACCTTTCAATGTGTATTCAGTGATTTTCTATTATCCATTGAATGTAAACAAAACAAAAGAGAGAGAAAAAATGGTGGTAAAGCACCACCATACGTAACAGGTTCAGATAGCATATTTTCCCTACTCCTTGTTGCTCAGGTTTTTCCATTCTCAGTACTATTGACATTTTTGACCAGAGAAGTTTTGTTATTGGGAACATTGTAGGACTTTTAGCAGCAGCCATAGCCTTTGGTAGTATCCTTTTAGCTATGACCATAAAATGTTTCCATTTTACAACATAAGGGACAAACTTTCCCCTGGGGTTGAGACATATACCTCTAGCTCAATCCATCGAGAGAACCCCACACCCCTTTGAGGTTTCTGCAGATCATCTTAGAGGATAGGATGAGGACGTCTGTCTTATTCACCTATGAGTTTTGAGAGTCTAATAGTGCTGGATACTAATAGGCAATAAGTACCCATTGACAGACTAACTGGCTGTTTTAAATGAGAAGCAATCTTTTTTATTTTTTGAGTGTCATCATTATTTCTGAAATGGATCTTGAAGGGACTTTCTCAATCTCAATTTTGCACTCTCTTCACATTCAAGTACATCCACATGTGTATACTTGTATTTATACACATGCATATATATATGTGAGGAATAAATGTGAACACAGGCACTTATATACCACATATACTTCTACACATAAACATCTGTTTACCTACCTGTGGAGAGATATTCCTTCCCTATCTGTATCACAGACAAAAGTAATTGTCAAAAGGTGGATTGCTACATATAAGTATACATATATATATATATTTAATGTATGATTGTGCACATATATATGCACCACATATATCCACATAAAAAGTTATTTCTATTGATTTTTCATTTGGAAACATATTCCCAAATGAACTATTTATTGAAAAAATTAAATAACTAAAATAAAAATAAAAAAGGAAAAAAGGAAATATGAGTAATTAATAAAAGATTAAACTAAAAATATGTGTCTTTGGTTACTTTGCACCAAACAGAGTATTTTATCACTTTTCTTTCCATCCAAACCCTATTCAATCTTCAAGGCTCTTGTATTTGCAAAATTTCTTGAAAGAGTTGTGTATATATTTTTCTCAATTATACTCTCATATTAATATCATACTAATTAATTATCTCCTTATTACTCCTAAAACTACTCTAGGAAAGTCATAAAAGGCCTTTATGTTGTTAAATGCAAGAATCCATGCATTGTGATGAACTTTCCAGAGGATTTTTAACACACCTGTGTCAAAGTATCTTTGAAATAGTTTCTTTAATTAGCTTCTGAATACCATACTTTCCTGGGTGGAACATGATGTTTTGCTCTTTCTTAGTTTTCTCTGTCAAATTGTACACTTTTTCATAATTTTTTTTGTGTATGTGGGGAGAAGAGAGAGTCAATGTTAGCTATTTTTTTCATCTGGGTTTTGTTTTTGTTTTCTGACACTTAGTTGTGCATGTGGTGCTAGGTGCATGTGGTGCTAGGCTTTGAACCTGGGTCCTCAAGCATGCCAAGCAAGTGCTCTTACACTGAGCCACCTCCCTAGTCCAACCATAATGTTTCATTGTTTGAATAATCTGCAGATGAACCCTTGAACCCTTCTCTTCTTCGTCTGCTCTCACTCTTCCGGTTTAATGGGTTTTAATACATCTGGATACTGACAACACCTAAACACCTGTTTCCATCCTAGACATTTTCCCTGAATTCCCAGACCCATATATTTAACTTACTATTTGACATTTCCACTGAGATTTCTAGTAGGCATCTCAAAATGAACAGGTATACAACTCAATCAATGTTTTCCCTAAAACCTGCTCCTTGTACTTCCTTCCCCATCTCCATATATAGCAAATACATCCTCTCATTGCTCATGTTAAAGCTCATATCCAAATCATGTTGGCATTACCTTAAAATACATCTAGAATCTGAGTACTTCCAACCACTTTCAATATTACTTCTCTGTTTAAGAAACATTATTTCTTGAAAATCATTTTAATGGCCTCCTGACCCATCTTCCTTTTTTCCACTCCTGACCCCTATAATCTCTTCTCAAACACATTAGCCAGAGTGTTCTTTTTAAAGTGGAAGTTGAATTTTGTCAATTCTCTGATGAAAATCCTCTAGTGGTTTTCCTGTCTCACATGGAATAAAAATTTCAGTCTTTAAAGTGGTCAGTGAGTCCATTCTTGATCTGGGCTTCTGTTACTTTGACCTCATTTCCTATTATTCTTTCTCATTCCTATTCCTTCCACTCCATGCATGCTGGACTTCTTGCTGGGTTTTGAACATGCCAGGCACATCCTTATTTCAGGCTCTTGGTATTACTGCTTCTTAAGCAGGGACTGCTCCATATCCAGAAAGCCACGCAGATCCCTGTCTCACTTCTTTTTCTATAAAAAAGGATGGATAGAGAATAAATACTTCATGGTTTGTAATCATGAGGTCTCTGTCACAATTTCTCAACTCTTCTATTGCAAGGCAAAAAGCAGCCATAGCAATGTACACATGAATGAGTATGGCTGTGTTTCAGTAAAGTTTTATGTAAGACACTAAAATTAGGATTTATAATAATAATTTTTGCATGTTTCATGAAACACTATTTGTCTTTTGTTTTTTTCAACCATTTAAAAGTGTATGATCTATTTTAGTTTACTAATCCTATTTAATAGGTGATGGGCTGGATTTTGCTCATGAGCCATGGTTTTCTGACAGATACTTTAACTCTGATTAAATACCTTTCTCTAATCATGCTGTTTGATCATTTTACTCCTTATTTCTTATTTTCCTCTTTGCTTTATTTTTATGTGACATTTATCATCATCTCACATAATATGTATTTTACTTATTTGTTGACTTTTCTTACTAAAAATGAGTTCTTTAAGGACTAAGAGTCTTGAATTTTTCCCCTTTTTTTCATTGCTATAAGCCCAATGTCCAGAATAAAGCCTTGCTCACATTGGATGCTCTGTAAATATTTGCTGAATGACTATTCATGAGTGATGAATGAAAGCTGGTCTCTGGCCAATCACTTCCTCATAATTTACTGCCAGAGATTTCTCCCTTTGATTTCCCATTGTATTTTCTTGTATTTATTCCCTCACATGATTTATTTTACATCTGATATTGAGTCTTTAAAGTGTCATGATTCTGGCACGTAGTCTCTGCTATAAGCTATGATATGAAGTCAGCTCTGTTTTACTTATGGAGTATGAGATAAATTGGAGGATGCTTTCAACATGGAATAGACTTAGGATTCAGCCCAGGTCACAAAGCTAGTAAATGACAGAGCAGGAATATGTAGAGGAATTGGTAGAGCATGCTTTTTTGACCACTATACCGTATAGCTGCTGTTATTTAATAAGTCATGGGAAAGCATTTTGTGAGTTTTAAAGCTACATACAAATATTGTTTCACATGAACATTATGAAAAGTTTCAATTATTGGAACTGGAATTCAAAGCAATAGAAGCAGCCATTGGCAGGAGAGGAGGGTTACAAGTGAAAATATACAGATTACAAAATATATGTGAATTCACAAAGGCACAGTGGAAGAGGGAAGGAAAATATGGCACTGAACAGTTTGATCAAACCCTTTCTCAGTCATCTTGATAGTGATAGTAGGCTGGGGTAGGAAAGAAAATCTGATCTCAGGTTTATCTACACTTTGAGCTCAGAAAGAGGAATGATGATTTGGTGTTTGTAGCACAAATATCTTTACCACCTGCCAACACATAAACACAATATTATTAAACCAATCATGCTAGGATAATGGTTATTCCAAATCTTGCTAAAGAAAGAGCATTGTATCTTAGGAATTGCTTCTAAATGTAAAATAGGAAGTAATATTTTGCTTGAATTGCAGAATGTGAAAGACAAGAGTATGGGATCCATCACTCCGAATGCAAATGATATTCTCAGAGAAAATTACAGCACAAATAAAAAATTCCAGAATACAGAAAGCAAGGATTCTACTTGACATATCTGTACAAAAGAATCAATGAGGCAATAGTTGGAAATTATTTGTGTTAAAATTCGAAGTACAATAGGGAGCATGCACTACATTTTTAGAAGCATTTCTTAGAGTTCAGGTATGTATTCAATACCAAGTTATATGAAATGAGGAATGAGAAAAGGCAAGTGAACAATGTTTTGTTAATTATCAGACCTTGGAAAGTATGGAGTGTTACAGGAGCCTAAACAGGGCCAAACTGGTGAGAGGACAGAGTGGGAAGCAAGAGAGGGGAGCAGGATCAGATCATTGTGAAAGTCTTTTAAAGCACGTTAAGGAATTAAGATTTTGTGCAATGAGAACCCAGTGGGAGTTTTAGAAAAAAAAATTCCACCTTAATGGTAATGTTGAGAGGGAGAAAAAATTGCTCAGGAAGATGAAATCAAGAAGTTATCATAGGGGCTGTAATGGCTGCTCAGTGGTTGGAGCCCTTGCTTGGCATGCATGAATACCTGAGTTCAAATCCCAGCACCACAAACACTACTAAGCGTTGGAGAAACAAAAGCCACAAGAATAAATAAAATTGATCATTTTCCTCTCTCTCTTTCTCCCTTAAAAAAAGAAGCTATTGATAAATGGGCGAAAGAGCTAAACAGAGACTTCTCACCAGAGGACATTGATCAAGCCAATGAATACATGAGAAAGTGCTCTAAATCATTAGTAATCAGAGAAATACAAATGAAAACCACATTAAGATATCACCTTACACCAGTCAGAATGGCAAAGATGAAGAAAATAAACAACAATAGATGCTGGAGGGGCTGTGGAGAGATAGGCACAC